>PVLD010006525.1:0-101928 GCA_004027595.1 Dinomys branickii | reverse complement strand
ATAGTAGAACCATGTTAGCCCTCCTGCACATATGTATATTCATATATATTCCTCTATACATACATACATACATTTTTGTCTTTTTCTTTTCTCCTTTCCTTCTTCCCATCCGTTCTCTGTTTTTGAACAGATTTCCTTCATGACTTTTAGTTTATATTCCCACCCTCGGGTTCTTACACCAGTGATATAATACGTTGCCAGAAGTGCAGAATCTTGACATCTAAGGAGACACTGGAGGTTGTCTAATTCAACGGCCTCATTTTATACCAGAGGAAACTGAGGCCAGAAGCAAAGTGGCCTGACTAAGGTCATATGATGTCTGGTAAGGGAATTTTAGGCTGCAATAAAGAGAAATCCATTCAAGCTAGCTTAATTAAGTAAAAGGAGATTTACCATTATAAGAGTGTAGGAGATTCTCATGGGATCCAGTCGGAGGCTTGAACGCAGTGGAAAGTCATGAGCTCCTTCTCTCTGCTCCCCCTGCATATCCACTCCCTCTCTGTGTCTAGAAACACTAATCCTAGTCCCTCATGATTTTAGCTTGCAGGTAGCTCTGAGTTGGCATGACCCTAAAGTTAGATCCTGCTTGTATACGACCTTCCAGCTCCAATGCCCAATACTTTCTGGGCACAAGGTCTACATCTCTTCAAGTTCTGCAAATTACTACTCATCTTGAGGCTACAGTTCATGTGTGATGGTGCAATTAGACGTGGCCAGGAGCATGGACCAATAGACCCACCCTTCCGTAGGGGATGGGGGGATCTTCCAAGAAAAGAATAAGCAAATAGACCCCCAGAATAGCCACAGAACCAACACCAATATCAAGAGTTGCTGGCTCTGCCTCTAGGACCCATTTCATTGCCATCTCCGCCACCTCTCAAATTCAGCCCAAGGATTATCTTTCAGCTGAAGGGAGGAGATAGAATTTGTGATGAGAATTATCAAGGAAGCAGTGATTACATAATGTGGCTTTAGAGTGGTCACATATAGAGCACAAAGAAAATATTGTAGCAATTCCCTCAATGTTGAATCTCTACCCAAAAATACAATTAGACAGAGGGCTAGCATAGGGAGGACTATTAAGAATAATCAAAGCTCACATTCAAGGCTTTCTTCTGCACACTTCAAAAAAAAAACATTCCAGTGACATTAAGAGGTCTCTTTACCAGTAGAATGATCCAAGTGATAAGCAGAATGCTATAAAGTCACCTTATCCTAGAAGAATCCAATACTATTCATAGTATCCAAACTACTTCAACTTATGACGACTGTTCAGAAAGACAAGCACCATGTTCCATCTCTTTCTAAGTTTTAAATTTTTAATTCAAGCATTAGTTCTCTATTTTCTCCCTTGTGTTAAATGTCCTTCTACTTAGTGAATGAAACCAGATACAACACCCTCATTTGTACTTTCTCTTTCCTGAACTGCCTGTTTCTTTCTGCTTTCTGTTCTACTGGTGAAATAAGACAGAACTTAAATGAACACATGAAGATAATAAAGGCAAAAATATTATAAATATCAAGTGAGATTTTGAATTGCTGTCTTCAAAAGGAAAATCATGCAGGTGTACAAGATGCTAAGCTGCTTGGTAGGTCTATCCTGGGAACTGGTATTGATTCACAAGCCCCAAGCTCTCTCTAGAACTGGATACCCATTAAGCCATTTCCAGTACTAGGAATCTGTGATGACCAATTACCCCTAAATCTACCTATGGCATTAAAAAAACTTCAGCACTTTGTGGAACAACAAGATCAACACTACCCTTTCCTTTTACTACAGATGAGGAAATTGAGGTCCAGGGAATTTGAACCAGCTCTCTGTGATCGTTGAGTCTGCAGAGCCATAGCTAGAATCTGTGTCCTCTGGCTTAACCAAAAGGTGGTGCAAAGCCCGCTTGGCTGAGGCTCAGCTATCAGTGGCTCGCTACTGGCTGGGTGTTTATTGCTGTGTTCTCCTGACTTCTGAATGTTGATAAGACATTGTCTTGCAGACCCCTCAGTCCAGGGAGAGAGACTGGATGCCGTACTTTAAGGTGTCTGTTGAGATACCAGGCAGCACTGGGAGTCAATGGGTAATGCCTAGAACTGGCTAAAAAGATTGCTCTCCTCCAACTGTGGTTTCATTTCAAAGGCAGAAGAGTGACTTGTGCATGTGGTTTCCTAATGGCATCATCAGAATTCCACTCGTGGCAGCCAATCCAGGAAAAGAAAATGTGCATCCTCTCTTGTTAGTGAGATCTCCAGCTTGAGAAAATGACAGAAAGTTCATTGATGCCCTGCCTTACCTGAGCCTCAGGCTTTTTGATAACAGTACTATAGAGTCCTGTCACATTCCATAAGTCACATGCATGGAAGGAGGTGGGAAGCATTTTCTCAAGTTTGTACAAAACCCAGGTTTTTTTTTTCTTTTTTTGCCATTCTTGATGAGCAGTGGGTGTCTGGGTGGGTGGATTGAGTGACACTTTAGTGAAAAAGTTCCCTCCTCTTGAAGAGCTCCTCAAAAAAAGGAGTCAGAGAAGCATCATTTGAGAGAGTGACAGCCAGATCATGTAGCCGTGCTGCTGATGAAAAGGGCTTAAATCTATCAGAACCCTGAATTCAGAACAGCGCTGGTGCAGAGGGGAGTGAACCGAACTCCACTAACCTTTGCCAGCACTGTGTTCTCATTCCAGGTGAATCCCCAGAGGGATGAGTGATTACTCCCTCTTCTCTTGCAAACTTCTGCTGTCAAAAGAGAGACCCCAGCAGTGAGCACCCTTCACCCCTCATTTGTTCCCTAGGACGCCGTCCCCTGCCTCAGCCTCCTTGTGCTGGCTGCAACCAGCTCTCAATTATCTCCTCTACCTGCCATGTTTGAAAGCAAAGTATGTGCTTTGCCAGAAATCCAGTCTGAGGACATGCCACGGTGGCAGAGCCATGACATGAGAACAGATGGAGAACTTCTCAGGAACACAACGTGCACACAGAAAAATGGATTCTGGCTTTGAAGTGGATATTCACAGTGCAGCTTTCAAGTCTTCTGAAAAGCCCCAAACTCCAATCTGACCTACTTAGGCAGTGTTCTTATTTATGTCTCAGATGAAGGAGTTGTATATTTAGCAAATGAGAGCTGCTCTGCATTCCCCATACCCATTTCTTCATGTTTAGAGAGCCAAGAAAATTTTGCTGTTTAATTTTTCCCCGGATTGTCTTCATAAAAGTGGATATGTAAGTTAAACACAGTTAAAAATCCATGAGCTCCAGGAATGTGGTATAAATGCAACCAGATTCTCATTGAGCGTGTGGGTAAATGTGGTTTTAAAGGAAAAGGGTGAGACTGCAGTTGATCCATGGTTATTCGTCTCCTCTTAGTTGGCAGATGAGCTGCCTGGCCTGTCTGTTGTTAATGCTGCTGCTCAGATTTACTGAGGCCCCAACATGCAAACAGTGTGAATTTCAGCTAGAGGAGCATGGACGTGAGCAGAGCAAAGTACAGAGCTGAAGCTATTATCTAGCTGACTCAAGCCGAAGTAGACATTGGTTTCAATGACCTGGGTTTTCAAGAAAAAGGCTCTTTAACCTCCATGATTGGGATAATTACCTCAACTCCTACCCTTTGTCCATGCAGCAAAAACCATAAAGTTTTAAACCCTTGTAACCATCACCTCAAACCTGTTGTTGGAAGTAGGAGATATGGAAATAGAATGTGTACTACACGCAGGTAACAAGCTTGTCTTTGGAAGAAAAGGTGGATTCTTATAGCTTGGTTTGAAGGAATCCTCAAAAGAGAAACTCCTTCAGCAAAGCAGTGGCACAGACTGTCACACAACTTAGCAGTGAGATTCAGGTCCTCTTGGACTGTGTTGCAAACAGAAAAGGCCAACTTTAGGGAACGCAGGACTCAGTGCTTCCCTGCATACTGTGCTGACGTTAGCCAAGGCCAGTGCTTCTGCGTTTTCTATGTAAATTTTCTCCTTGATAATCCCACCCAATCTGATTGAAGAGTGAAGAGCTGAATGGAGAGGGTGCAAGAGTTTCTTTTAAGAAAGAGAGGGGTCGGGGCTGGGGATATAGCTCAGTGGCATAAGCGCTTGCCTGGCAAGTGCAAGGTCCTGAGTTCGATCCCCGGAACCAGAAAAAAAAAAAAAAGAGAGGGGTCATCTACATTTACATACTGTCTTTTCCAACTCTCATAGCAAGTTCGTGTACAGTGTTTCGCGGCATAATTTTACTAATCCAGCTCTCACTCTTTCGATTAAGTAAATGTGCGCAGAGGCTCTGGAGTGAGCTCGTGGCTGTCTCCCAGGACCCACGTACCCCTGAGCTGTGACCACGGCACTCAGAGCTCCTGCATGTGGCAGGAGGGCACTACCCTCATTGATGTGGCCATCATCAGCATCACCATGCCACAGAGACCCTCACAGTTACCTCATCCGATAACAGGACTCTGATGTGCTCATCTTCCCCTACCCCTCACTCCCTCCTGGGACCCTGCTTCTCCTTCCTCTAGGGAAAACCCAAACTCCATTTTCCAGTAAAACTGTTGAGCTCAGACCTGCCAGGAGAGCGCCCTCCACTCACCCTATTTAGTCCAGCATAGGTAGCTGAGTATAAACGCACACCCCTGGAGAGCCTCCAGCTGGCTCCAGGTTACACTGCATCAGAGCTGGCACCCTGCTCTTTGGAAACCCTAGCTTCCAAAATAAAAGAAATATATTTCTGTTGTTTAAGCCACTCACCCTGTGCTATTTCATCATGGTGACCTTAGCAACAAATACCCGTTCCGTTCTTCCATCACCTGAGCCACGCAATCCTTTTTCCAATTAGTAGTTAACATTTCCTCATCTAAAACCCAACTCTGAATTCTTTTCCTTCCTCAACCCATCTGAATACTCTGAGACTTGAACTGAACTTCAAGATTAAGCAAACACCTACTATGTGCTTCTTGTATGGGGCCAAGTCTCATAAGATCTGGCACCCTCCAGTTAAACAGTCACTCTTGGCCTCCCTGTGAGCTGCCTGGGGTCCTGCTAATGCCAGCAGTGGTGCTGTGTTCAGAGAGCAAAGTAAATGAAATACAGATATATTGGCTCCTGCTCCATTAGGAAAGGGAAAAATCAGTGTTTGCCAAATGTGGGAGGACAAAATCAATAGCAAAAGAAATTTTATTTTCAACCTTCTGAGGGAGTATTACAAAGAAGAGAGACTGAAAATTATTATTATTTATTCATGTATGTAGCACCTTCTGAAAGCTTCAAAGTGTTTTATAGAATTACCAACTGTCTTCATCCTTTTCAGTGTGCGGATTGCTTTAGTACATTGGTACGTAACAGAAGGGGCGAGCCTGGGAGGTTCTAAGGCAACATGACACCATAGCGATGGGGTAGTTATTTAAAGTTGACATCTTATTTATTTATTAAAAACAGAGAGGAATCATTCACAGAGTAATGGGGTCAGCACACACTAATTCTGCAGAAAGTTCCTGAGGAAGAGCCTCCTCTCCAGATTTTAGACGGCATCATAATATATGTTGTTTGGCAGAAAGAAGAGAAAACCTCTCTCCACACTTTTCCAATGTTCCTTGGTTGGAACAAGCAGCGCATTTGGGGAGAATCAGCCACCTGCTGCCAACATCTTAATGCAGTTCCTGGCAGAGGAGTTTTGATAGATGGCTTCAAAGCTACGAGTGTAAACTACTGAACAAAACTTTCCAGAGGATGAAACGTCAAAGCAGAGAGCTGCAGCAAGCAAAGCCTCTGGAGGTTGCAGCTGTCTGAAAAATCCACAAAAGGAATAGTCAAAACAAAATCCTGCAAGGGCAGAGTGAATGAAACTTCTCAGTCTCCTCTCACCTATTTTTTTTTTGTTTTTTGTTTTTTCTCTTTTCTCATTGGAACTTTGCAAGAATTCTGTGAGAGAGGACAGAAATTATTCACCCCATATTACAGAGCAATAAAATATAAGAGACTATCCTAAAATCATTCATCTATTTATTGGCAGGGCTAGGGGTGGATCTTAGTCTTCAAGACTCAGAGTCAGAAGGAATACAAGAGATTTCAACTCCATACAGGAACCATCTGAGAAGCAGGCAGATCTAGAGATGACGAATTCATCCCTTTGTAAGAACTGCATCTACTTTTAAGTTACTCCATCTTGTAAGTTATATAAAAATCGACCTCCATATAAAGTCCTCTGCCTTCTTCACATTTTTCCATCTACTACCATCCAGTTTGTCTCACTGCTATGTGAGGACCCTGCAAGTTAGGAAGACTATGTATGCACCACTGTCTACTCTTTGATCAACATTTTCAGTTCCCCCAAGAATTGTTCTTATATTGTGGTTTATAGGGATTTCCCACTCCTGCTCTGGTCAGTTCCAATGTGCCTTTATTACCTATTAAAGTATTGCGCTAAGACCTCAACAAATATTCCAAATATCATCTGGCAGTATGAGACTATAAAGAATGCTTCCTCTAGGTTTTTGCATACTGCCTGACTTGCTTTGAGGGAAATGGCTTCAAGTACGTGATCTACTCAAAAATCCAAGATCAGTTCACGGAAAATGTCAGATATTTCAACCACCAATCCCATCCTATGCTCTTGCAGTTACCTCCTAAACTTCATTAGAGTCTTTATGTTTAGATGTATGAAGTTTTCTCTTTCACCATGCCCACTAGCTCAGGCTATTGAGTTTTGTGACCCTTGGTGCTATGTTTTATCACACTCTCTTTATACCATGCAAATCCCACTATTTATTTACCCTGCACACATTTGTCTTCCCTCAAATTATTAATAAATCATCTTAGTGAAATAATCCCATAGTAGAAACTTTTGATGGGCATTGGAAAATTCTCAGATAGTGGACATTTGCTCATGAATCCACTTTTGGTGATAAAATTACCCAGATGCTGCTGAGTTCACTTATTTCTTGCTAGACACTGGCCTAGGGTCAGCCACAGTTAATAGTTACATTTAAAATATGAAGCGAAGTATGCAAATATCTACCTGGATCCACGATCTTATTGTCCCTTTTGTTTTTTGTCCATAGATTCATAGACTAAGTTCCCCCCTACAGATATGCTTTACTTTGGTTGCTAGATGCCCCCAGAAACCAATGTGTTAAAGGCTTGGTCCCCTGGGTGGTTGCTAGAGTTTATACCTAACATATACCCCAAAATATTCATGTTCACAGGTCTGAAAGAGGGTAAGATCACTTAGGGGCATGATTTGAAAGGATGTATTTTTGTCCCCAGCTCCTTTATACTCTGCTTCCTGGCTACCACAGGGTGAACAGTCCTCCTGCTCTCTGCCCTTCCACCAGCTATTTCTGTGTTAGAGCCAGCTGACCACTGACTGAACCCACTGAAATTGTGAGTAAATATAAACCTCTCCTTTAAATTGTGAGTGTTGAGTATTTTGTCCCAGAGAGAGGAAAGTGACTACTATAAAAATTTGAGACCAAGAGCAGGCTCATCACTATGACTGTACTTGGACCATGTGACTTAGAAGCCTCTAGAACTGGTTTTCAGGAATTTGGAAAGCCTTGGAGATGGAAGCCAGAGATTCTCTAGAACGCTGTACTGGTGATTCTAATCAGAGCTCAAGAGAGCTAAGTACTGTTCAAGGTAGTAGCAGATCTTGGTATCATCTATGTGGTGCTGGTTTTTCAGCCATAGAAAATGCAAGAGATGTGGAGTCATGAAGTCTCCCATCCAGATTTCTTTCAAAGTCCCAGAGACCAGAAATTGTGCCCCTGAGAGGGCAGTAGATGAAGCTGTGAGAGTAAAATCAAACTGTGGGGAAACCCCAGGAAGCTGGAGAAGCCAGTAATGTGGAATGTCTACTGAGGAAAACCACAAGCAGCAACTGGAGCTGGCCCAATAGAGAGGCCAAGTGCATTGCAAGGCCATAAGGGCAGGACTGCTTGAACACTTTGGATCTTATAGCTCACCATGATCAAGTGCTGGACACAAAGCTATAGGATTTAATGTTTGCCCTGATGGTTTGCAGTCTGACTTTGGTCCAATTCCTTTTACTCCCTCCATCCCTTCCTTTTAGAGTGGAAATGTTTAACTTGTACCACTGTATGTTGTTTTTCATTGTTACAGTGGTTCACACCTAAGAGTTTGCCTTCAGTCTCAGAGAAGACTTTGCACTTGGACTTTTTCATAATCCTGGAACTTGAAACTCTTGGAGATAGACTAAATGCATTTTATATAATGAGGTAAATATGAACCTCTGGGGGCCTCGGAATGTAATGTTATCGTTTAGGTCTGAAATGGTCCCCAAAAGTCTCATGGTTGCAGGGAGGACCTGGTTAAAAGTTGCAGACCAAGGCAGATGTGACCTGGAAGGATGTGTTCTTGCCCCTAGCTACTCCCTTCTCTATGTCCTGTCCACCATGGGTTGAACAACTTTCCTTCACCATGCCCTTTCACCATACACTTTCTGCCCTGGAGTCAGCCAACCACAGGCTGAATCCACTGATGCTCTGAGCAAAAGTAAACCTCTTGTCCTTTAAAATGCATGTGCTACATATTTGTTATAATGACGGGAGAGTGACTAGTGCAGAGGTGCTATCAGGACATAGTGGAGGCTTTCAGAAGTGGGACTTAGTGGGAACCCTTTAGGTCACTGGAGGTGGCCCCTTAGAATGGATTGTACCCCTCTCTAGCTCCCACCTACTGTGAATTCACTTTCCAGCCATGAGGTAAGCAGTTTTGCTCTACCAAGAACTCTCATCATTTATGCTGCCTCACCATAGGCCCAACAGCAAAGGGCCAATCAATCATAGACTGGAAATTCCAGAACTGTAAGCCAAAATAAACCTTTTCTTGCACTGATTATATTTGGCATTTTTTATGATGATGCAAAGCTGAGTAAACGGGGCCTCGTTTGCCACTTCATCTTTTCCTAAAGCCTGAGGGCCACTCTGTGCTACTGTGACCATCATTGCTTCCCTTGGAATGTGGATGCTCCTGTTTCCCCATCCCAGTGAACCAACTGTCCAGTGCAGATTTCAGCTTCCACTTGGAAACACTTTTTAAAACCAGGTTGCTTTGTTCCATTATTCGCTTTGCCTTTTATATGCCCCTTATCCCTGGGGCTACTCCACCATTTCACAAAGTTTCATTTTCTTTACATATTCTTAAAACTTTGTCAAAATTCTTAATAATATGCTGACATATCATATAATAACATCTATTCAGTTTAGTTACCTAATCATGAAGAGACGTTCAGCCCTACACGAATTGCTGGATTATACCATGCATGCGTAGAATAAAACCATAGATGAGCTTTGCTCCCATTTATTCTGGAAATTATGTCCCTCTTTCGTACGCCAGCTGCATAAATTTCACAACGCCTCAGCTGATTGGCCCAGGCTGTCAGACGCCTCAAGCTGAGCCAATCACATTTCTCCAGGGACTGTCAGTGAAACAAGCAGAGGATCCGGCGTCTTCTCTGTGACTGGACCCAAGAGATGATGCTTGGAAACCCTGCTGTCACGTTTGCCACCGCCTAGGCCAGGCAGGGGCCCTCTAATAGTCAAGGGAGAGAAGACAACGGCGGAAGGGTAGAGCGACACAGAGCCACGAAGCCAAGCATTTTCTAAAAGCCCAGGTCATTGGTCTCTGCTTCTCTGAAATAAGCCACATTCTTTTCTCTTTTGGTTTTCATTTTTGGTTTTGTTTGGCAATTGTTTGGTTTTTTATTTATATTTCTTTATTTAATTTTTTTATTTTAAAGGAAAAATAAATAAAAATAAGAATAAAACGGAGTTTCAGAACAGGTTAGTAGGAGAGTTACAATAATTAATACATTGCATCCTGGCGTCTTTGTAGTAGTTATTCAGAGCACAAGATAGAGGCATGATATCTTGTGCAAAGATTATTAGCACAAACCTTTTCAATGAACTAAGAGAAACTAACTGTATAACATTCTTTTCATTGAGTCCCCACAAATTACCCAAAGCCTCTAAAATAAACCCTCATTTAAGCTGATTTGAATGATGGTTCTATCTTTCACCACAAGAGTCCTAAATGACATAACGACAAGAACAGGCCCCACCCATACAGCCATGCAGCTGTCCCAGCCACTCGGGTCTGCATCAAAACTCACTCAAACACCTATGATCCCTCCCACCCGAAAAAAAGGAAAGATTAAGTAAATTTATGTCACCCCCACCTTTCCATTGGAGATGAGCTGAGGTCATGATATCAACAAATAAGCAAAACTTCATAGTCTTTAAATTTCTCAGTTAGGGCACCATCAACCACTACAATTTCTTTTTCATCATTCTATTTCAAAGTCTGCTTTCTTTTCCTTTTTCTTACTTAGTGGTCTCTTATTCATGGCAGTGGAAAGTCCCTCTGCCAGGCCACAGTCCAAATTATGGATTGTCCAGGCCAGAGTAGGGAAAGACAGTTGAAAGTGTTTGTTTTGGTTGTTTCAAGTTGAGCAGTGAAGGGGATTTCCAGTTGAATAGTCCCTCTGAGCCAGCCCAGCACAAATGTTTATGATCCTCCTGTTCACAGTCCAAGCAGGTCCCTGGTAAACACCTGAGACAGTCACTTTTTTTATTACACTTCCTGGTTAAATCGAAGCAGCTTGTAAAAGAAAGGTAGGGAAAAATTGCAATGAACTCTCCATAGTCCTAGACTCGGTCAAGTAAACACGGACACAGCAGCTAAATATAGAAAGACTCTGTCCATTCAAGGCCAACAAAGTATGTCACAAAGCTGCTCTCAGAAACTGCATGTCACTTGGGAGTCACTGGTCTCCCAGTTCAGAAGGAGGAGACCCTCCATCCAGACCGACTCAGCATTCAGAGGCAATATTAGCACAATTGTCAGACTTAAGGACTATCGCAATGTTCCCTGTGATTTTCTTGAGCCTATGCCAGGAGAGACCACACGGCTTGGGTTTCAAGTCCTTAGAACAGTTGTATACTGTAAATTCCTTAGGGTCATGATCCCTGTTTGGTTTATTATTTTTCCCTCTAGTCTCTCCTATAATGAGGGCCAGCTAAATAATTTGCAGGGCCCACTGCAGAATGAAAATACAAGGTTGCTGTGTAAGAATTATTAAGCATCTCAAGACATTGACATCAGGGTATTACACCAAGCACCAGTCCCTGTGTGGATGCTACATAAGTTACCCACCTAAGAAGTCAGTCCTAGCCTTAATATCTTGACCATTATTTGTAGGAAATAAATGCTTATTAAATCAGTGAATTTTACAAAAAAAGACACACCAAATGAAAAGGAAAGGATTCCTTGTTTCAAGCAGCAAGCTGCTTTTATCTTCATTGGGATTCTGCTTAGAATCCTTTTAAGAAAGGTTTCCATTATTAAACATAGTTTGGAAAACATTGCTGTGTGGGTGTGGTTTTGTAGCATTGAGAACTCTTTGTCACTTATAACTAGGTTCTTACTAAACAATTCAGGTATGGGGTGAACGGATGAAATCATCAAGACAGAGTATCATAGGAAAATCATAACCCAGCATATGAAATTTGAATCTCCTAGATCAGGCTGTTCACTAAAAATAATCCTTGAGGTCATGGGTGGCTCTCTCTGCCCACTCACCTGTGCTAAGTCACCTTTTATCAGTGTGGCAGCCTGCCACTACCCCAGTTTGTTCCTTAATGTTTTCTTGCTTCACTCACAGCCATATTCCGTACTCTAAGCACCTGAGATCCAAGCCTCTTGTCTGTAGGAGTGTCTCAGGAAAGTGTTCTTTCCTTAAAGAAGTGGTCACTCACTGAGTACTTGCAGTAACCTTGGTCTGCTCTTTAAAAGCAAAGCGTGGGGATGCTTAGCAAGCATTTTCTGAGAAATGAGTGTAAACTGCAGGAAGCAGTGTGTGAATTATAGAAACTGCCTAATTTAATTAGCCACACAGGAAATGTAATGGGTCTGGAAAACAAAAGTGTAATTTATGAGGAAATATCAAGTAGCACAATGCAAATAATGGGGTCTTCACTGTGGATTCTGGTTACTTACGGAAAGAAGGCTGTCATGAGGCAAGGAAGGGCTTATCAAAATCTAGAACGATTCTCTAAAGATATTGCTTTTGAATCTCATACAACCTTGAGGAAAAATCCTTAAAGAATTGGATGATTTTTTATAAGATACATAATGGACTCAGCTGAGCTTCTCACACTTCCTGTTTTACCAACTCTGCCTATGAGAAATGGCCAGCTTTGGCCAGAATGTTTGGGGAGGTTTTCTGGGCTGTGCCTCCAATCAGTGGTGAATTTCCCATTCACTTTTGGTTTGCGCTTCACTGTTCCCTTCCAGGGGGGCCACACGTTGGCAATGCTGACTTTAATATCACTTATCCGAATGAAAATTGCTATGAGTCCTCTTTGTACCTCTCCACTTATTCATTCCACCAACTTCCTTTCCAACTTCAGCTTTTCTATCTTTTGAAGCAGTTGACCTCTCAGCATACAAAACTGCAGTACATATTTAATAAGCCCAGAGATTCATTGCATAAATGGTAACATAAAGCAAACTTCTAAGTCATGATTAACAACATGAGCCTTCACTGAAGCTCATTCTCATCTACACATCTTTAATTTATTAATTATGACTCTTAAATGTATTTATGGAGTACAACACGATAATTCAATACAGTGCGTAGTGATCAACTTAGGTATTTAGCATTTCCAGCTCCTTCAATATGTATTTGTGGGGGGAAGGGAAGATACAGAGGTTGGACAAAGGTACCAGATCTTCTTGAATGTGACAAGAACAACTTTAACTTGTAGTTGTCAGTGTGCATCGTTTACTATAAATATTTGATGGTGAGTTACCCTAAGTGCCCTCACTCCACCCTGGTGTGCAGCAGAGAGGTGACTAGGGTAACCCAGAGGAACAACGAGTGTAAAATGCAAACAGCCTCACTGTCCTGCTTCCTAAATTCTCTAGGCCCAGGATCTGAACAATCACAGCAAATGGAGCAAACTAATAAATGGATCAGAAAGCAATTTGAACCACAAGACTGTTTTGCATTCTTCTGCTTCACTTTTGTGCCCTGGAACACCAGTCCTGCTAATCCCAGATGATGGCCTCTCCTTCCATGATGCTTCCTGTCTCCCTGGGTGGGCCCTTCTGTCTGGACACTCCAGATACAGCAGGGCCTGCCCCGGGGGTCTCCCCTACCTCGCGGCCTCCCCAGCCCCAGGGAGGGCACTGCACAGCCTCCCATCTCTGGCTGCAGTGGGCCAGCTCTGCCGCTCCCTGCTCCCAGCTTCCCTGGACAACACAGAGGGCTGAGGAAATCATCTCACCGCTGCCAAATGTTCTTAAGGCTGACATCTAAAACTAGTGAGTCTTCCTAGTCAACAACTCAAAATAAGAACACAGGAAAGAATATTCGAGTTTTGTGTTATTCTCTGTTCAACAAACGGTCAAAGGTTGAAAATTCAGTTCCCTGGCCCATTCTGCTCTCATTTATGGGTCTTTTATGACACGGATGACAAGGGCAGGTTAGCTTCTTGGTATTAGTATTTTAAAGGTTGAAGTAGTGACACTTATTTCTATAGAAAGAAAAAAAATAGCTTCTTCTTCATTCTTCTTTCTGGCCACCACAGATACCCTTCTTTATAATTACTGGGGCCATTGCTATTATGGCCGTCATTTTCACTGTTTGCTATTATGGGTATTTAGAGGCTCATAAAAATGTGGGCTTCCTCAATGCTTAAACAGCACAAGAGATAAATCAGAGCATTGGCTGCCTGGGTGAAACCTAACTGGGAACAGCTGGATTGCTCTCTTGACTAAATATTTACAAAAGGCATGATTATATCACTGAGTGACACTGTGTGAATACAACAATTTATCAATCATCTTGTTTAATGCCAATCCCCACAGGAAAAGCTGCATTCTCACATAATAATAAGAATCTACTAGATGCTAATTAATTTACTTATTTTCACTTAAGGTTATTTCAGACACGTTCATCCTTCAGTTTTTATAAAAGCGTATTTTACACAGAGCCCAGACAAATGTTTCTAGGCAAAAAGGGAGGGGTGGGGGAGGAGCAAGGGTAACTGTCAGTCTCAGCGCACGTTCAGTCCTCTCGGGTTAGAGATGGGCACGTGCAGGCATACCTTGGGCATCTAGTTGCAGACAGTGATGCTAACTCTGGAGAATATGAGAAAAATGAAAAGATGGAGACCAGTAGCTTTCGAATTTGCATGCAGAAATGATGTGTAGCCGCACAAGCAGTCACTGTGAGGCAGCCTAGTAAAACACAATGCCTGTCCTGCAGTGCCCTTGGCCTAGCAGGGAAAGCCAGAGGAACTCAGCTCACTATACAACATCACAGAACACAGCTATGAACATCAACATAACCAGCCTGGAGGAGAATTCTGGGGAGATATCTGGATCTTCCAGAAACTTCACACAGAACAGAGCTTGTAAATAGCAAAATCAAGACATGTGGCCAACACTGTAACAAAACTAGTGATAAGGTTTCACTGCCACCCCAAAATACAAGCGGGAGTGCTGAAGACCTACACATGATAGGTGCTGGAGAGGGAGAACCAGGGAGGCACAGGCAGCCTGTAAGCAGAAGTCCATTTGACCTTGGATACCCCAGCTGGTGTGGTGGGTGAACCTGAGGGAGCTGCTGCATCAGGAAGGGTTTTCACCTACACAGCGGGCAAGGATGAGGGGCCGGAGACAAGTTCATCCCAGCTCCTCCGAATCTCCAAACTGGGCAGTGCAGTCCCCATGTGAAGGAGACACTCAGGAATGTGACCAAAATTGAGCAAAATTGAGCATCTTCCTTCCAAAAACTTGGGAAAGCTAAACTCCCATGAAAATGTGCAAGAGAAAAATATGCAAGTCGATTCCCATTCAAAGTGACTATAAGAAAAAGTAAGTATCTTAATGGTATTCCTGGAGATAATGAAAGTATGCCAGAAAGACATTAAAAAATCAAAACAGTAATAAACTCTTTCAACGTAAGTTAAAGACATTCAGAAAATTATATAAGGCACATGAGAACAACATAAATCAGAATCAGAAACTAAGAAATGAAAGAATAAAATTTAAGAAAAAATTACATACAGAGGAAAAATAATTCTAGAAGTAAAGCTATAAGGAACACAAGAGAAACACAGCCGATAGTGCTTCTTGAAGGTAGAAAGGAGGGAATTTTTTAAAGGTCATAAACAGATATTAAAGAAGCAAAAGAAAACTCAAAGGAACAGAACAAATAATAAAATCATAATTCAAAAAACTTTCCTCAATTAAGAAGAGGAGGGGTAGGCAATCACTCATTGAAAAAATTCTATTACTTGAGATATCAATCCAGAATTATCAACTCCAAGACATACCCCAATAAATTTGCTGAACTTCAATATAAATAATCAATTAGACATCGAGTGAAAAGAACATGTCATTCATAAAAGAATGAAGAAGAATAAAGCTAGTTTGCATCATTCTATTAAATAACTTGTACTGAAAGAAAATAGAGAAACACATCTAAGATCATAAAAGAAAGAAAATTTGAATCAAAGATTTTATGCCCAGCAAATCTAACCTTTGAGTAAAAATGGTTTAAACTGTTAATAGGCAAAAGTAAGAGACCCCTGTTTCATTGAGTTTCCCCTGAAGACTCTGCTAGAATACAAGATTCAAATAAATAAAATAATTAGACAGGCAAAAAAAATCTTGCAATGAGTATTAGGTGTGCAATTACTTTTAGAACTAAGACAAACAGGATTAAAATGGAGAGATTATATAATAGCTAAATGATCTGGTAGTAAAGCTATGGTATTGCCATGTTTTAAGAATTGCCTGTCTGCAATAACTTGGAAGGAATTTATAAGTTTCTGGATTCAAGACTTAATTGGACTAAGATTTGATCCCTTAGGGAAGATGATAGGTTCTTTTATGCTTTCATCAATAAGAATATAATGTCTGGTTTTCATTTCTTAATTTTCTGAAATTTTAAATAAAATTTCCTTAAATTTTATTTAAGTACTTCTTATAGTTTTATTAAACTGTTTTTCAGTAATCAAAATTGGTGGCGATGCTATGAGTCTTACTAATTTTTACATGTAACATGGGTTAAAGCAAATGAGTAATGGGGTATTCCAACCCTATCACCTGTTCTTGATGTGGAAGAAAAAATACACAGTTAAAATCTACACGAGGTTAGACAAAAATTCTCTGGACCTGAAATTATGGTTGTGTGTGTGATTTTCCTTTAGATTTTTTCCTTAGTATTTGTTTGCAGCCCATAATATTCACATTCCTTGTGTGAAGCAGGGACATGTATATAACCCATCTCATTTCCCTTCCTTACCCCTTTCCTCTCTGCTCGCGCCCCTCTTCTTCCATCTCCTGATCCCTCTCCCCTTTGAGAAAGATCTGTCTCCCTCCTTCCTAGTGTCTCTTTTATTTTGCACTTTAATTATATTTTGGATTTCCCATATAAGAGAACCCATAGACCTGAATTTAAATTAGAGAGATCAGTATACATTTATGAAGTAATTTATTTTTAAATACTAGCAACCACATCAATTTATTGCCTAGCTCTGTGCAGTAGAAAATCTAGAAAGCATGAGCAATCCTAATTGTTATCTTGAGATGTCATTTTCCACTACTAAAAAGGCTTCTTGAAGGAATAAGTAGGGAAAAAAAAAAAAAAACCAAAAAGACAAGATGATGTACCTGACATGCCTTGACATGCCAGATAGTGAGAAGCTATCAGGCCCACTGCTCTTCAGTTAAGAATCAAAATTCCATGAGTTGAAAGTCAACACATTTATTTAAACCTCTGGCTTTTTAAAGTGGTCACCTTTCAAAGATGATAGAGAACCAATGGATAATCTCAAAAACTAGTAAGTAAAAGGAGAGAAGCAAGTACTTATCCTGCCTTTGTATGTGAACCATACCACTAGATAACCAACAGATCAAGTGAAAAGCTTACAGAATTATTACAGCTAAGAAATAAAACAACATGGTAGAATTAGAACATTCTAATTTTATAACTCTATAAATGAATGGACTTTGGTTTAGAGGATCAATAGTTGCTAACGCCCAAAAAGTGAAAACAAACATGTTCTTCCTGGTAAAAACACATGGCCATAGATAATCTTGCTAAAGGTATCAAACCTGAGTCTGATCTAGCCTCTAAATTCAGCTGCTGGTGTGCGGGGAATACAAAGGGCAGAGCATGCCTCAAAATTGCCCATGAGCACACAAGCAGCAGAATCTTGACTCTGGGAAACTCAATAGACCAGTTCTACATACAATTTGAACATCCCTTACCCACAATGCTTGGGACCAGAAATGTGAATTTTCAGTGGATTCTTTGAGGGGGAGTAGAATATTTTTTTTTAAAGTAAAAGAACAAAAACATATTAACAAACAGACACAAAGTAGCATAAGAATAGTACAATCAAAACAGTTACAGACAAGGTGACAGGGAATCAACAATGGTTGTTGCATTACATATTGATAACTCCGAAGTGTATATTCAGGAAAACAGATATAGACATGCAAAATTGATCAAACAATTAATCATCAACTATTCCTTACAATAAAGTGACCTAAGTCAGTAGTACATCTATGTTAGATATGCTGCATATACATACATACTTACTTACATACTTAGATAATTATCCCTTCCTTTCTTGTTTTTTTTCCCTTTTTTTATATAATTTTTCTTTTTAAGTGTGAAAGAAAAAGAACTACAACAACAACAACAGAAGAGAAAAAGGAGAGCATTAACAAAGAGACACAAAGTAGTACAATAACAGTATAATCAGAATTGAATTATAGACAAAGCAACAGAAAATCAACAATAGTTGTTGCACTGCATATTGATATCTTCAAAGTGTATGCTAAGGAGAACACATATAGATATACAAGATTGATCCAACAACCAGTCATCAACTATTCCTTACCATTAAGTGACATAAGACAATAGTAGAACCATGTTAGCCATCCTGCACATATGTATATACATACATATATACATTTTTGCCTCTTTCTTTTCTCCTTTCCCTCATCCCATCTGTTCTTTGCTTTTGAACAGATTTCCTTCATGTCTCTTAGTTTATATTCCCACCCTCGGGTTCTAACACCAGTGATAAAATACGTTGCCTGCACATGTACCTCTGATTTATTTCACTTATGAGTATGGTGTCCAATTGTGATCATTTGCCTACAAAGGCCCCAAATCTGTCCCTCTTTATAGCTGAATAATATTCCATTATACGAAAATGCCACAGTTTTTTAATCCAGTCTTCTGTGGATGGACATTGGGGTTGCTTCCACAATTTAGCTATTACAAATTGCACTGCTATAAACATGGGTGCACATATATCAGAGTGATATGATGTTTTCAGATCTTCTGGGAAAATACCCAGGAGGGGAATAGCTGGTTTGAATGGAACCTCTAGACCTAGTTTGCTGAGAAATCTCCAAACTGCTCTCCACAGTGGTTGCACCAGTCTGCATTCCCACCAGCAGTGTAATAGAGTCCCTATTTCTCCACAGCCTCGCCAGTATTTGTTATTGGATGATTTTTTCATACTGGCCAGTCTTACTGGGGTGGGGAGTAGAATATTGACAATTACATAATGAAGTACCTTTAGTATGGGACACAAGAATAAATACAAAATTCATTCATGTTTTAACTTATACACATGCCTAAGGATAATTTTATACAATATTCTGAATTTTGTGCATGAATCAAAATTTCGTGATGTGGAATTTTCCTCTTGTGACATGATGGTGGCATTCAAAATGCTTTTGACTTTAGAGCATTCAAGATTTCAGATTTCCTGGTTAAGCACACTTAATCCTTCTATAAATTTTAAGGAAAGGAAAAGACACATGAAAGTCATATCAAATGAGTGATGTCTAGTATGAATAACTGAGTAGCAAAATGATTTTTAAAAAATACAAGGAAGTGACTATGCAAGGAAGAGCAGTTAAAACTGCTCTCACCAGGAGTGGGGCTAGGAGGGTGAGGCACAGAGAGAGCCCCTGAGATGCCTGGAAAAGTTCTATTTCATGACTCACATGGCGTTTACAGGAGCATTTGTTTACCTTATAAAACTTCACTAAGCTACATGCTTATTTTTATGTGAGTTTCTATACATGTGTTTTATTTTACAGTGAGAAAGTTAGAAGAAAACAACAATCCCAGGAAAAATATAAATACTATTACTGTATAAAGAATACAGACATTTAAGTCAGACAGTTCTAGATTTAAAGCTTGATTTCCCTTTTTAAAAAATCTATGAGATTCTTGACCTCCCTGAATCTCAGCCTCTACTTTAAGAATACTGGAAATAAAAGAACCTAAAAGTGCCAGCTATCTCACAGGCACTCAATAAATGTAAGTTTTTCTATTTTTTCCCCTTTGTTCTCTTTTAAGTGTTTTTTAGAAGGCCTGGCAGGACTGAAATCATGTAGTGTCAGTCAGTGAAGAATTTAAAAGGATTCATGGAGAAATTTCGAGCAGACACTCTTTTTTCACTTGGGGTGAGGGGTATTTTTTGAGTTTTTGTTTTCAATTTTTCATAGTACTGGGGATGGAACCTCTCTTCACACTGAGTTACATCCCCAACCTTTATTTTTTTTTTTAATTTTCAGAAACAGAACTTCACTAAATTGCCAAGTTCGCCAAGCTGGCCTCAAACTTACAATTTTCCTTCCTCAGCCTCCCAGAGAAAGAAGTGGAACATTAACCAAAGACTGTGCATGGAAATCCAAGTGGGCAGTGGAAGGACAGATGAGTTATGTGAGTGGAGATCAGCAAGTGAGTCTGCCTGGATGGAGTCAATTGCCAGCCCAGATAACAAGAGGCTGAGAGATTACACAAATATGTGAAACAGGCATAGTGCATGTAAAGGCCATCTGCACAAGCACAATGGTAAACAGTGACTGACGCTCAGTTTCAGTGAAACAAGAGGGATCGGTCGGTCAGAAGACATCTAAACCACAATGCTCCGGACCATGGGCTTGTTAAAGTCTGTTCACTGCCAGAACATACATCCTGTAAGTTCTCCACTAAGCATTCCAAGGCTTACTTACAAATCTAATCCCACCTTAGAAATAGGCTGCGCCCTCTGAGCTCACCTCCGGCAGTGGAGCCTTCTTTCACAGAGCCAGAACGCTTAGAGACGTCTTTACCCCACAGGTCTGACCAACCCTAGCAGAGAAGGAGCACAAATGTGCCAAGATCCTAGTCCCAAAACTACGCAGTAATGAGGCTCACTGGAAAATTAACACAGGGCCATGCAACAGTGTTCACATTTCCATTTGCTGCACGTTTCAATGAGGGGTCCTCCTCATTAGGTTTCCCTTTTAGACATTTATGTTTTAATACAGCACCCTTCCAAGCCAATCCTAAATCCTATAAATAATCCTGCATCTTGATGAATGTGGCAAGAATAAAGGCACGAGAACCAGAGGGAAGTCAGTCTCCTGGACACCAATGGCAAAAGAAAAACCAGCTGTAGTGAAGAGGCAGTCAGGAAATACCAGAGCTCCTGAATTAATTCAATTATGTAAAATCACAACACCTCACTCACTGGGTGCTTTCCTTGCAGTGGGCATTGTGTTAAGTGCCCATTGCTTTATCTCCTTTAATCCTCACTAACAACTTTTGTGGTAAAAGGCAGCACAGGCCCCATTTCACTGAAGGGAACTGAATCACGTAGCGGAGTGATAACCTCTTTGATTCTGGTCCCCCCATATGTAAAATATCCCATTCATTGTGGAGGTGTTCACTGGATACAAAGTCACAGTTGAATAAATTGAGTAATTTCTAGAGATCGGCTGTTCAACAAAGTACCCACAGTTAAAAGTGAAGTACTACTGTCTTAAAATATCATTAACAGGGTAGATTGTTGCACAGGGTAGATTGTGGCGTAAATACCACAGAAAAGAAGGGACAAAGGGTGACTTTGGGAAGGGATAGGTATGTTTATTATCTAGAATGTACAGACAGAAGCATGAGTTGTATGCATCAGATGCATCAATTTGTAGTATGCATTAGTTATGTGCAGTATTTTGTATATCAAATAGACCTCAATAAATCTGAAAGAAAAAAATAATGAAAAATAGAATAAAATACCTCACTCCACAGTGCAGAGATTAAATAAGATCATGAATACACAGCAACCCCCAAAGGCCCCCAGCTCGTCCTCCGCCTCCTGTGTACTACACCACACACCCTTCTGCCTCACAGATATCACATCCCTCTGTATTGTCTGAGCGCAGGGCCATGCGGTGTTTTGCTTGGTCTTATTCCTGTTAAAACATCCACACATCACCCCAAGTTCAGCATATCTGACTATATTTATCCCTGCGGCATTTCCAAAACTGATCCAAAATCTCTATCAGAATCTGTACTAGAAATAGTTTCACATTCCAAATAAGTCGTGGGCATGAGAGGACACAGAATGTTACAGACAGACTTCTCCAAATACTGTCTGGAGATTGTGCCTTTGAACAAGAAAACTGAGCTAATTCACAGAGTCCCCTGCCTGCCCCGGTGGAATGTAAAACAGAGAGACAGCAGCCACTCAGACGTTTCCTTTGGCTTCCTTTCTGTCTAGCCTGGGAGAAGGAGGGCTTGAGGGGAGCAAAGCTTGCCTTTGTTCTGTACACAGCACCCAGCTGAAGAGGAGGAGCAGGTGGGACTGAGAAGGGCACGTCCCACCCGGCCCAAGTACCCAGCTGGCTCCCATCCCCCAGTGATGGGCTGATACTTGCCTGGGCCCTGTGTCCTCGGATTTCAGTATGCCAGGGAAAAGAAGGGGCTGTTAAGCGCCGTTTAAGGTGTCTCTGCCTTACCAGGTAGTTATTAACTTCAAAGGAAAACTAAATTTACTCTTCGGTCTTTGGCCCTGAACTCAGAGAAGTCAGCACTGAGCCTATGTGCACCCCGGAGGGTGGCCCAGCTGGGCCCACCCCAGGGTGCCTGCTGACTGTCAAACCCACTACAGAAAGGAAAGGGATCTTTTTCCCTCCAAGGTAAAAGGAGTCCCTAAGGGAAAATATAGACTTCTCACAGGTAACTAACTGAAATAAAAGAAATAGAGCTTAGTAAACTATACTACAAATATTTTAGCTTCTTACGTCTTCAGACTCCAAACTTTGTCTTAACAAGAAAATCACGAACCAGCCAAGACTCCTTCCGAAGCTTTTGTCACTTGTGACTAACAAAATATATTTTGAAACACTTAGATGATAATGCATTATAATTCCTATACAGATTTAACTGAGAACAGAGTACTTTCTCATTCTGGTGCATAACCTTAAATGATATGTATAAATTCTGCTTTTAATTTTTTGTTCTGTTGTTATTATTTTTTTATTTTGGTTTGTACTGGGGATTGAACCCAGGGCCTTCACACTGAGCTACATCCTAGCTGTTGTTTATTTCTTCTTTTGAGACAGGGTCTCTCTAAATTGCTAAACTGCCTAAGCTGGGCTCTAACTCTCAACCCTCCTGCCTCAGCCTCCCAGAGTGCTAGGATTATAGGTGTGTACCACCTCATCCAGTCAAATGATGTTTTTAAAATTATATATTTTCCAGCAAGGTATAGTTTTGGAGGCTGTCTTACCTTTAAATGGTTAGCTGGTCTCTCTGCCCATCTAGATTTTACTTTTAAGCAATAGTCACCATAGAATTTTGAACCAGCATCTCTTCTTTCCTCTCCTCTCCCTTCTCCTGCCCCTCTTCCTCCATTTTCTCATTCTCCCCTCATCTCTCACATTCCCACCCCCTCATCACCATTTTCATATTCTCAAACTTCCCACAATGGTTCTTGGACTATTTCTCAAAGATATCACTTCAAAATGGCCTTGGCTGTGTTGTTATGATTCTGTGATCTCCTTCCCCACCCCCATCCTAACCCCATCCAAGTTGGTTCCGAGATATTATTAGTCTCATTGCTTCACTGGCCTGGCAGGAAAGAATGGGGCCTCTTCTTCAGGCCTCATTCCTGAAGACCTCTCTTGAAGAATTCTGCTTTGAAGAGTGGCGAGGCTCATGTTGCACCCCACAGGAAATTTGCTAAAGAATGGACAGTGAGATGAGCCTGAGAGAGTCATCGTCACGGAGAGTCCTTCTGTAGTCCACTCCCTACTGGCCCTGACTCCTACTGTGGCTTCCTGCAAATCTGGAAAGGAGGAACAGTCATCAGGTCTCTCAAGAGACCTTCTGCTCCCCTCCAAGAATGTAAGGGTGTGTGTATGGCTCAGTGTGACGGACTGGACCCTGCCCAGCCTCCCTACGCACAGTCTTAATGAGTGAGTTCTGTGCTTCTTTTCCTTCAATTCTGCAGTGAGCCAACAGGATGCGTCCACATGCTGGTGCTTTGCGGCCCACGCTTCTCTCCTGTCTAAAAAGGCTCTCCTCTCCTTTTCCTTCTCTGCCAATAGCATCATTTCTCCACTTATGTCACAAGAAAAGGACATTTTGAACCCTTTTGTGATAGGAGCAGCTTCTGCCCGACATCTGAACAAAGGATGCAGAGAAGCCCTGACTTCTTCCAGATTAGCTGTTGGACATCCTTGGTAGCTCCTGCCTCCTATGTTTAGCCCCTGCCTGTCATTAACACCCTGGATGCGACCTGGAGCTATTCTTCAAGACAAGCCATGCTGAATTATAGTGAAATCTAGCCCATCTCCATGCTCCTTGACTTTTCTATATTCATTAATGAGCTGTGTCCAACTGAAAATTCAAAACCAAATACATTTGTTAACCATCTAAAAATAGATGCTTCCCTACATGATTTTAAAGCCTGAAGGCTCTTTCTTTAGTGTTGATTGTCTTGGTTTTGCTGTAATAAAAATTAGAAAAATAATCTTTTAAGGTTAATAGCTTTGAACAATTAGTATAAATGATCACTCACTTTGATATTTTCTGCAATATTAATTTCAGAACTGAGAATACTATTTTGCTGAGCCAGAGTGCTGAGTTGCCTGGGAATTATTTTTCATTTTCATTCCATTCATGAAAGTGAATCTGCAGCATTAATCGTGTCATTACCCTCTTGGGCCTATGGTCCTACAGCTGTCTTGTCACTGTTGGCACTGACTTTTAAAGGTCATGTCTGCAGGATGCTAAAGAGTCTGACTGTGAACTATCACCTGCCCAAGAAATTGCCCTCACTTTCTTAAGACTGTGCAGAAACAAAATCATTTAAAAAAAAGAGAGAGAGAGAGACATCTAACTGCCATGTTTGTTGCAGCAGGATTCATATCAGCCAAGACTACAACCAGCCGAGGTGTGCATGGACAGGTGAATCAGAAAATGTGGTACATATACACAAGGGAATATTACCTGGCCGTCACAAGGAATGAAACATTGTCATGTGTGACAATATGAGTGAAGCTGGATGATGTTATGTTACAAAAAATAAAATAAACCAGGCACAGACATGCAAACACCCCATATGCTCACTCATATGCAGAAGCTAAAATAGTTGTTTCCGTAGAAGTTGAGGGTAGAATAGTGCTCACTAGAGAGTAGGAAGGGCAAGCGAACAGGGTGGATGAGAGCGGTCACATGTGGGTACCAAAATATAGTTAGACAGGAAGAATAATTATAGCACTCCAGAGCACAGTAGGATGACTAAACTTTTAAAGAAAATTTATTACATCTTTCAAAATACCTAGACAGTCCAGTTTTCCAACACATAAAAATGATAAATGTTTGAGATGGGAATACTGATTAGCATTATTTGATTCTTATACACTCTATACATGTATCAAATATGTACAAATATGTTTCAACATAAAAAAGAATTTAGTGTATGTAACACAAGGTAGTTAAGATAGTTATACAGCTAGTTTTTCTTAGTTCATTGAAAAGAAAGGTTCGTACTAATATTGTTTGAACAAAATGTCATGCCTATGTCTTATACTCTGAGTATCTACTAGGAAGAAAACAATACACAATGTATTAATTATTGTTACACTCCTATTGGCCTGCTTTGAAACTCTGTTTTATTGTTACTTTTATCTTTTTCTCTTTAAAATAAAAATAAAAAAAAAAATTCAGGATTGGGACTTTAGCTCAGGGGTGGAAATGCTTGTGATGCTCTGGGTTCAATCCAGGGAGCTGGAAAAAAGAAAGAAACAAGAATTCAAAAATTTAGAACCATGTACACCCAATAATTGTTTATTGTTGAGCAGGGCAGAACAATGTCTTGTGTGCTTTAAGAAATAGTGTCATCCTGATTCTTTTAGTCCGAGGGCCTAGCGCAGTACTGGCACCTACGCAGTAGATGTTCATTGCCAAACTGTGAGTGTTAAATGAAACACAGGCAGCACCAAATAGGATATTGTGTGGCGGAGATGGGACTCATACTTCCAGCTTCCTCTGGAGCCAGGGTATAGCAAATAGGCTCAGGTGTTAGTCCTGTTCAGGGGGCTGTAATTAAGACCCCAAACTGAGAACTGATGCCTGTGCTGTGAAGTCAGGGAGCCACTCACAGGAATCTCCCCCAAAATGTGTCCAATACACAAAGCCCCTGGGCCAGGCTGAGAGGAGGGAGTTGAGGAGTGGCCTCCTCGCAAGACAAACGAGAGCAACAGACATGGCCTCTGGAGAGATGTCCAAGGCACTAGGAGAAGGAGGGGAAGAGAGAAGCCAGGGCACCCACACGTCCGAACTTTCATGTGTTAGGAGAACCCGATGATTCTTTAGTGTCCTTAGCAGCGTCCTAGGAACTGGGCCAGGGCCGCAGAGACCACCCTGCTCCAAAAGCTAATCTATAGAAACACTCTCTCAGCTCTGTGTTTCCTGCACCGTCTGAGGCTTTGTTTGTAGTTTAGTAGTTACAGCTGAAGTCATTATTTGATTTGATCCTTCTGGCCACTAGAGTAAGTAAAGTAATTACTGAAAGTAAAATGGGATAAACAAATTCTTGGCATGCAAACTTCTATAAACATTTTTATTTTTACAAAACTGATAACAATGTCTGAATTCCAATGCACTAAAAATGTATTCAGTAACTAACACATTATAATTTAATCATTATTAAATAAGCACTTGAATTTATTCTATGTCTGGTCTGGTTTCTAGACCACCCGTATTTTACCCCATTATCTTTGTGTTCCATAGGATGACATAAATGAAATAATGCACTCCCAAAAAAGCACTTTTAATACAGTACACAAATTTTCCCTAATTAGATTAGGATTATAATCCTCAGAATATCACTATCATATGAGGTTCAAGTCACACTGAGAAGAAAAAGGTGAGAAACTTTTTATTAGTAAAAAATATAGTTTATATTTTGCATAGGAAAAATATTGCAATGTTATATATCCAAACTTGAAAAATAATTTCTGAAGTAAATTTTTTCGAATCCAAAATATTTATAGTTACAATTAGATTTTTAAAGTAGCAAGTTCACTACTAATGGCCATAAAGAAAGTCAAATTCTTTCAATCTTTTATCTTTGGAAGATGCAGGAATTCTATAAACCTCAGAAGGAATAAAATATCGAATTCAACAGGTTTTATCATGGAAGTACAATAGTTTAATATTAGGGATTCTGTTCTTACATCACATAAAAAGAAAACTTAAGGAAAACTTCACTGAAATATTAATGCTAAAAAGTCATTTTGTAATGCACTGCCCTTTCCACTAAGAAAGAAAAAAAGGGAGAGAGAGAGAGACAGAAAGAAAGAAAGAAAGAAAGAAAGAAAGAAAAGAAGGAAGAAAGAAAGGAAGGAAAGAGAGTAAGAGAGGGAACAGGAGACCTGTGGAAATGTAGATGTATCATCAATATAATGAAGACTATTTTTCTATATTAAACAACCAGTTAACATTTTATTAGAAACATCAGAAGAATCCAGAGAAGAAAGTCTGCTATCACCATAATTACTTAAAATGCTGCTATGAATTCTAATTAATCCATAAGACATGAAACAAAACTAACATATATTTTACCAACATTTTATATGATATATAATGTTAGGTTTCATATCACATATGCAAATGTATTAAATAAATTATAGTGATTTGAAAATACTGTTACACACCTAGAAGTATCAAGAGATGTTTTTATCTACTCTGAAACTTAATAACAGCATTCAAGAGTTGCTCATGCAAGATAAATTTTAACAAGCTTATAAAAGAGATAGAAAAATCATTCAATTCAGATAAAACTCCTTGAACTAATCTTAACAGCACTTATGTGGTGTTTATGGGAGGAAAATTCAAAACTTTCTGGATAGGCACAAGGGAGAAGCTGAAGGGTGCAGCGATAACTCACGTTCCCACATGAGAAAGCTGAGCTCTGTAAAGATACGATTTCATCCAAATTAATTTTTCCCTCTGCCGAAATCAAAACCAAAATGTCAGTGAGATGCAGAGAATAGGGAAAAAAAAGTCTTAAAAAGAAAATTTTAAAAATACATCTGAAATACTAAAGCAAAGGGCTGGATCAGCTTGGAGGAAGAGTAATGAGAAGATTTTTGCTCTGCCAAATATGAAAATATACTATAAACCTTATTAAAAGAGAATGATCTTGGTACAATAATCACTCTGTAGATACAGAGAGAAATATTTGGAAGCCCTGAGACCATCAAACAAATTTGAAAGTGAGGTCTGAAAAAGAAAGCATCACAAAAAATGGGGAGGAGGTGGACTACTCAAAAACTTGTACAGAAAGAATTGATTATTTTGAAAAATCAAGTTCAAGCTGTATTCAACCACGCACGATCATAAAATTCAGATGTATTAAAGAGATAAATATTAAATGATTTAATTCAAGATAGGACTGAGAAAAGCACAAAAGCAATGGAAGATAATTTTTTGTAAAAATAGATCTGAGTACATAAAATTTTCACCTAATATTTTAACACATTTTTAAATGAAAAAATTGTCAGCCAACAACCAGGAAGAATATTTGCTACACACCTGATAGACAAAAGTTAAAGACTTTTTACCAATCAATAGGGAAATCTTACTAACTTGTTTGTTAAAATTCAAAGGAAATGAACAGTCATTCACATGTTGTGTGCCACTTAAAACTAGCAAATCAGCAAAAATTAATTTTCAATAAAACAATTTTAAACACTGACAAATGTGCATGTCATAAAACAGGCATTCTTACACACAGCTGAAAATATTGTAATGGATACGAACATTCTAAATAGCTACTTGGAAAGATACATCGTTTTTGGATCCTGTAATTACACCATCACAATTTTACTCTAAGAAAATAATCAGAGACTTGGATGAAGATTAATGTACAAGAATGTTAATCATGTAGGATTTAGAGTAGTGATAGTAAAACCCAATCTAAAAGGGGAAAGACTAAATTTATTATATAGACTATATCATACAATATAAATATTATGATATAGCCGTGAGGAATCATATTTCATAAAACTATGTAAGAGGTTACCCAAAATATATTATACAATAACAGGCATAAACTATATAAAGAGCAAATATAGAGACACAGGCAAACAAGCAAATTATGTGGGAAAAAATACCAAAAGGCAACCAGTGCCTATTTTTGAGGATTTGGATCATGGATGACTTTTTTCCCAATAATTTTCCACATTTTCTGAGTATTCTAAAATAAGGATATTTATCCATCGTTCGCTTTCTGCAGGTTCAGTTACCTGCAGTCAACAATGGTCTGAAAATATTAAATGGATAATTATAGAAAAAAATCATGAGTTTTCAATTGCACATTGTGGTGGATTAAATAATGGTGAACTTGCAACATCCAGCTGAACCGAATCAGTGTGATTCTGGCTGCGGAGGGCCCGCCTGAGGGTTGTCGCCAACAGCATAAAAAGAGAGCTAGAGGGGAAGATGGTGCGCTGCTGATTCTCCTGGAGAAGCTTATCACACTAGTTTTCTTAATACGAACTTAGCTGTTCTCATCATCAAAGGAGCTCTGGTCCTCGCTATTGCAAAGGATGGCTGTGGTTCTTTTCCGGGGAGCTCTGGTTCTTACCTTGTCGCTTCCTGGCTCCAGTGCAGATGTCACAACCTGCGGGCTTGCTTGCATCACTGACCTTTGGGTCTTTCCAGTGTATATCCTTAATACAAACTTGCATGAGGTGTTGTTGTGGGTTCACGGTCTCCAGTTGGACCTGTAGGGGGCGCTGCTACGGGCTGTAGGCCTTCAGCTGGATTCGAGCACGATATTGCCGTGAGATCCAGGCCCTCAGCTGGATTATTTGGGTCTCTAAGGCATGGACAGATCTCCTGTACTCTTCTACATTTAACTCTTCAGGTGACTGTTATAAAATAATCCTATGAATTATGTAACCTGTATTAAATCTAGTCCCTTGTAAACCCTCACTGCAACACACATCATTCTGAGTAACATGATGAAATTTGGCGCTGACTCACCTAGCATGTGAATCATTCCTTGGCCCACTGTATCTGCACTTTATATGCTACCTGCCCAATAGTCACTTAGTAGTCATCTTAGTGATCAGATCAACTGCTGTGGTATAGCAGTGCCTGTGTTCAAGTAACCCTTGCTTTACTAACAAACAGCTCCAAAGGATAAGAATAGTGATGCTGGCTATTTGGCCATGTCAAAGAAAACCCATAAAGTAATTCCTTTAGGTGAAAATGTGAAGATTCTCAGGTTAGGGAAAGAAGAATATTATATGCTAAGATCTATGATAAAAAAGGACTCTGCCATCCGTGAAATTGTGAAGGACAAAGAAATTTGTGCTGATTTTGCTGTCATGCTTCAAACCCTAGAAGTTACAGCCACATGTGTGATAAGTGTTTAGCTAAATGGGAAAAGACTTCAAATTATAGGGGCCAATACTACCTTCAGGCATCCACCAGGAATCTCAGAATGTATCTCTTGTGAATACAGGGAACTACCAGAGTTTACATTTGAAACGCTGTCATGTGCTACTAACTATTCAGGGCTTATGCTATTCCAGGCCCTGTTCAAAGTATCTAGTAAATACTCATTACCTCATTTAATGCCTTCAATAGCTCAATGAGTTAGACAATGAGTGATATTATTATCTAACTCTTTTACCAACTAAAAAACTGAGGCCCCCAGAATGTAAGTAATTTACTCAAATCATACGGTAGTAAATGTAAAGCCAGGATTCAAAGCCAGTCAGTGATAGCAAAGCCTCCACATGCAGAAATTGGTCTATACCAATGATTCTCAGACTTACAGTGGAACTCCTTTACTATCTTAAAAGTTATTGATTCTGCCCACAAAGAGCTTTTGTTTATGTGGGCTAGCTGTACTGCTACATCCATTGATATTTACCACATTTGAATTTTTTAATCTGAGCAATATTCAATTCATTTAAAATAACAATGTTGAATACATTATATGTTAACATAAATAACACATTTTAACAAAAGTAACTCCATTTTCAAAGCAAAAAACATAGTGAGAAGTGTCATTTATTAAAAATGTATTTCTTTTTTATGAGTACATGTCTGTAGTACACAATGTCTACATTTTATGTGTGGAGTTTGTACACATACATAACACATCTTAATTTCTTTTTGCGTACACTTGCCCTCTTCTCATCCTATTTTATCTTTTTTCAGATCCCTTAATGTCTAGCTTCACAGAGAAGAGCTAAATACTTATATCTTCTGCCCTTAATCTATGGCAATATTACATGTCATGGAGCCTTTGGAAAACTCCCCCTGTCAATTCATGACAGAATGAACGTGAAAGAGCAAATAATATCTTCATATTGTTATGATAATGGTTTGGAACTCCTGACCCTCTTGGAAAAGTCTTGTGGACCCCAGGGATCCTCAGACCACACTTTTGAAAACAGTCATCTACACTGAGTTTTCGAAAAAGAATAAATTGACCCACTAGTGTTTACTGTGCATTAAACTCATCAGCGTAGTTTCTCAAAGGGCACCAGCACGCAGTGCATTGGGGAACAAGCGGGCTGCACTCTGACCTGATTTCTTATCCCAGAGGAAAACTATCTTGCACTGCATCAGTCGCCTCCAATCCTCTAAGCTGAAGCCAAAATTTGGATCAGCATAGCGTTCTGGAACTCGTTAGACCAGACATATCCAGCAGAGAAAAGCAGTTCCTAGGAGGAAACACTACTGTAGACAATCGGAAGAATTCCACATAAGGATGGAGATCACTATGTCATGAGTAAGTTGTATAAGTCATTAGCTCCTCTATCTCTCGACAAATAATTACTGACCAACGACTAGCTGGAGGCATTGTGCTAGATGTTGATGTTACCCAGGCAGGGAAAGGAATATAATCTTACACTGCTTGCTGGGTTCCCAATATCAAACACAGACTCTTCCACATAATAGGTGCTCAATAAACGCTGGGTGAGATGTACAGCGGTGGGCATGTGGATGGATGGGGAAATGATCCACAAGCTGCCCTCAATAGCTCGCAGTTAATTGAAGGAAATATACATATAAACAAAGTAGCTAGTGCTTAAATTAAGGTACACAAACAGGTATTTAACAAAGTGTGATTTTGGACCATAGCTCATGTATACCATCATCTGGAGGACCCTGAGAGATGGTAAATAGTGGGGGTCAAGTTGGTAGACACTTACAGGGCAGAAAGAGAGCTGGCAGATACCAGGTCCAAATGTGCATGCCTGGGTACTGGTGCAAATTTCACGCACATGAATCATGGCAAAGGCCCAGTCCCTAGCACTGGATCTGGCATTGTGGCTTGGTTACAGGGCTAAGAGGCCTAGTTACTTGAAGTGTCTTAAATTAGAGAACAGCTAGTAGAAAATTTGACCTGATCTGATGGTGAGTTATCTGAATGCCTATATACCAGGACTCCTAATAGCCCCTTGGCATGTATCTTAGTCTGCTTGGGCTACTGCAGCAAAACATAAACTAGATGGTTTAAAAAATAAATGTTTATATCGTGCAGTTCTGGAGCCTAGAGGTCCAGATCACGGTGTCAACATGGTTGTCTCTGGTAATGGAATGGTCCACTTCCTGGCTTTTAGATGGTCTTGTCCTCATTGCATATTCACACAACAGAGAGCAGAGAGGAAGCAACCTCTCTTGTGTCTCTTCTTATACAGACATATTCCAATCACAGGGGCTTCTCTGCCATGCTCTAATCACCTCTGAAAGACCAGCCCTCCAATACCATTGCCTTAGAGGTGAATTTCAACACACAAACTTGGGGAGAAGGGAGCAAACATGCAGCCATAGCCGCCTGGCCTGAACCCAGTGCTGAAGAAACCAAGCGGCAGGCAGGAAGCAGGAGAAGAATGCGAAGACAGAGGGACGAGTCTGAGGTTCTCTCCCACCTGGTCCCCACCACCTGCCTCCCTCCGGGCAGCTCCTGACAGTTGATTGCTGTTAGCACTCAGCACTTCCACAGTGCTGGTATTATGTAATACTAAAATAACTGAAACAGTGGTCACATGCACAGCCTAGAGCCTGGCACCCTACTACACCTAAATCCAGTCATTCATTCCTAGGACAGCACCTTCCTAGCACCCTAGACATACACTGAAGACATCCTACTGTACTTCAAGTGCCAAATCTATGAAGTCCGTAAATGTTGTTCGAGTTGGAGTACAAATAGAAATGAGAAAATTTGGGGTGCTATTTGGGAAGAAGCAATACATCATTACACTCAGCCTAAAAATAGTTGGATTTTTCACAGCATTGTTTTGTTTAATACAAGGTAAAATTACTCTCTTAAATTCTAAGTATGGAAAAGGATTTATAAAATGGAAAAACAATCCGATGAACTCCAGTGTAAACCTGTATAGTCCTTTTCACAACAACCTTCCCAGGGTTCCTCCTCCAGAAACCAGAGCCATGCAATGTTTGAGGGTGTGGTACATTAGATAAATATATCCCAAGCCTCAACCTCAAGCAAGAATTCCTCAGCCCACTGAGGCAAGACAGAAAAGAATCCAGAGCCATTGGAACTCATAAACAACCCCAGAGAGTTTGCTCCCATGTGTAGGAACTCATGGTGCTAGCTTGCTGCTAAATTCGAGAACCTTCTCAGAGTCTGCCCAGCCAGAAAAAGAACCCAAGACAAATTCACTAGGACAAAATTAGGAGTTGTGTTTTCAGTAGGTACTTAATAAGATGGACAGTCAATCAAAACTGCAAAAAAATACACAAAAAGGAGTTGATTATCCATCAGCCCAAGGAAAAACTACTTCCACAGCCAATCTGGATTCTTAGACTTAATCTTTTGCAGGCTGCTCACCAAACATAGAATACACACTATTAAAAGCTAAAATATAAAAAATGAGGTTTAACTGAATGAGAGCAAATCCAGCAAGATCACAGTATGCCTTTACGTGACAGACATAAACCAAGCATGGTGAAGTTTGTGCACAAGCTCTGTTTCTTTAAAAAAGAGGGAGGAGATCTAGGATAGGAAGATGGGGAGAGGAAGTTTAAAAAGGAGGAGAGATGAATTCCAAGGGTATAATCAATGAGAATTTCCACAGACTAGAAAGTCCCTCCAGCTCCATCACACCCCTCACGTGTGAGCGTGGCTCCCAAGTCTCAGCATCGGAAGAGCGAGCTTAGGGTCAGAGACCAGAAGGGAATAAAGAAGAAAGACACGGAAGGAAAGAAGAAATTCTTTACTGTGCAAAATCTGTTAAGTCAGAAGCATTACCCCCTCCTTGGGTGACCTTTGCCAGCTCTTTCTCCCAAGGTAAATTTCATCTCTGCTGATCTCATAGACTAATATTAAAATTAAACCTGGCATACAGCTTCATATAACATTTTTCTCTATGTGGTGATTCTCCAGGCTGCATATTTACCTAAGGAACTCCCCCTGGACTTCCAAATTGGACCAGATCTCACAGCCCAAGAAAACAGGATTAATGTTATTTACCCACAAGTTAATCACAATTGCAGACTGGCTGATTCTGCACGGAGAATTCACTTTCAGCAGATGGGAATGAAATAAGCCATCCTCTCCAGACCTACTCCGGACGCATTCAATTAGCTCAAGCTGCAGTGCAGTAAAGCCTTAGGAACCTCAAAGAGAGCGCATCTTCCAGAGGCCCTGTCTATAGAGGCGAGATGCTGGAAAACTTGGCTCAAGACAATTACAGAAGAAAAGACAGACTTGCAAAATGTGTGTACTTCAGAGCTGCTTCCCAACTTTGGCATGCTTTATCAGGCCTAAGTGAAGGTGTGGGTAGAAATTCAAGGAGAAGTTTCCTCAAAGTCATAGGAAACTGTGCTAGATGAGGAAGGGTTTAAGCAAGTTCCTTTGTGTACAGCTTCTGGTTTATAAAAAAAGATTGGAATAACGAAACCAATTTTTGAAGCACTGGAGTTTAAAGCACAGAGGAAGTATATTCGTCAGCTTTTTGTCACTGGGACCAAATAGACAACCTAGAGGAAGAATAGTTGTTTTTGCTCATGAATTTAGAGATTTCAGTCCACAGTCCTCTAGCTCCAAGGAAGGGACATCAAGGCAAAAGAGCATAGTGGAGCAAAACTGTTCACATCGTGGTGTCTGGGAAGCAGAACACAGGGGCAGAGCGCCACTAAGACACGCACCCTCCAAAGACACACTCCCAGTGACCCGCTTCCCACCTGACCCCTCCAGCAACACATTCAGCTACGAGCATCAGTAAGCACAGCATCCCCATGAGCCAATCACCTCAACGGGAGTCTCTTAAGTGAGTCAAATTGAAAGTTAAGCTTAACCATCACAAGACGTAAGCTAAATTGTCCTATCCAATGTAGAAATCAGAAAAGGGAGATAGAGACAAACCTGGAGAAACAATGAACATTTCAGCAGTTGCCAGGAATTCACAAAGAGGAAGGAGGGGAGGAGTAAGTGCAACACAGGTGAAACTATTTTGTAGAATATTGTAATGGTGAATACATGATACAAACATCTTTCAAAACCCCATAGAATAGTAAAACAGACAGGCTGTGTATTTACTCCACTTAAACCATGGGCTTTAATTAGCAAAAATACATTGATATTGGTTCATAATTTGTGACAAATATAGCACAATATATGCAAGAGGTCAACAGTAAAAAACTGGGAAGTAGGGGATATGGGAATTCAACTTACTGCTCATTTTACCTTTGTTTTTCTGTAAACTGAAAAATGTTCCAAAAACATTAGGTCTATTATTTTTAACAGGGCTGGGGATGAAAGGAAATGCAAGAGTCACGTTAATTTAGGAGAGGAACAGAGAATCCAGATGAGGAAGAAAACATGTTGCAAATCACTATAGGATCATACAAGGTATATGTGAAAAGTATAGTGAATATTTAAATTGTTTTATTTTAAAGATAATTTTTTAAAAATTAAATATTAAAAATGATACAGAATTCCAAAGCAAGAAGATAGGAAATTAACAATGGTTGTCATACTGCATATTGTTATCTTCAAAGTAGTTGTTCAGATGATCACTTCTAGGCATGGAAAACTAATTTTAAAAATTGAGTATTAACTATTCCATTCAATAAACCAATGGAAATTAGTAGTACAACTATCTTAGCTATTGTGTGTGTGTGTGTATATATTATATATTATATATATTATATATATATATATTATATATATATATTTCCCTTCTTTCTTTTCTCCTATCCCTAATCCTAGTTGTTCCTTCCTTTTGAGCAGTTTCTTTTCCTTTCACAATATCTGTTGTACCTTCTGAGTTTTATGTACTCTTTCATGTTCTTACACTAGGGAGATAATATGTTTACACTCTTTGACAAAGGGGCCAAACATGCTCACTAGAAGAAAGATAGCCTCTTTAATAAATGGTGCTGGAAAACATGGCTTGCCACATGCCAAAGATTAAAACTAGACCCATGTCTATCTCCATGCACTAAAGTCAAAAGGGATCAAAGATCTAAATATTAAAACAGAAACCCTAAATCTACTGGAAGAGAAAGTCAGTAGAAATCTTGAAGATACAGATGTAGGCAGAGTTCATGTACAAAAACCAAACTGCACGGAAAATACTTCAAAGGATCAACAACTGGGATCTCATCTTATTGAAAAGTTTTTATGCATCAAAAGAAATCACTAACAAAGTAAAAAGAACACCCACAAATTGGGAAAAATTTTATCCAACTGTCCCTCAGACCAAGGGCTTCTATCTAGAACATATAAAGAATTTCTTTAAAATCTGGCCCCCAAAATTCAAAGACCCAATCCAAAAATGGGCATCTGAGATGAATACACACTTCTCAGGTGAAGAAATACAAATTGCAAATAAATATATGTAAAAATGTTCAACATCATTGGTCATTCGAGAAATGCAAATTAAAACAACTCTGAGATTCCATTTCACCCCCAAAAGAATGGCTGTCATCAAGAAATTAACCAATAACAAATGTTGATGGGGCCGTGGGGAAAAAGGAACCTTTCTCCACTCTAGGTGGGAGTGTAGACTGGTGCAACCACTGTAGAAATCAGTCTGGAGATTCCTCACAAAGCTAGGATTAGAGGTCCCACTTTACTCACCTATTCTCCTTCTGGGTATTTTTCAAGAAAAACTGAAATCATACCACAGCAATATATGTGTACCCATGTTTATAGCAGCACAATTTGTCATGGCTATATCTTGGAAACAACCCAAATGCCCATCAACTGAGGAATGGATAAAAAAGATGTGGTATTTTTATAAATGGAGTATTACTCATCTATAAAGAAAAGCTCAAGGCTTTTATAGGTAAATGTGTGGAACTAGAGACCTTACTCATAAATGAAATAAATCAGACCCACGTATGTAAATATTGTATTGTCTTCATAGTGTAAGAACGTGAAAGAGTAAAAAAAACTCAGAAGGTACAATAGCTGTTGTGAAAGGGAAAGAAATTGCTGAAAGGGAAGGAACAACTGGGATGAAAGACAGGAGAAAAGAAAGAAAGAAGGAAGAAAAAATATATATGGATATACAAGGATAGCTGGGATAATTGTACTGCTGATGTCTACTGGTTTATTTAAATGAACAGTTAATGCTTAAATTTTTTGACCAATTTTGCAATTGGTAATCCGAACAACTAACCTGGTAATCTGAACAACTAATCTGAAGACAACAATATGCAATATAAGAACCACAGCTGAATTCCTACCATCTTCTTCAATGCAGCTCTATATCATTTCCAATGGAGCTTTTTATTCTTTTTTACTCTCTTTAATTGTTTGATCAATTTTTCATTCTTACATCTGGTAATCCGAGCAACTTAGCTGAAGATAACAATACGTAATATAACAACCATTGTTAATTTCCTATCATCTTATTTTGAAATTCTGTATCACTTCTATTGTTTTTGTGTTGTTTGGTTTTTATCTTTGTTATTTTGTTATTGTTTTCTTTCTCTTTAAAATAAAAATACAATTATATACTCTCTGCTCACTTTGACACTTGTAAAATATCAAAGCAAGGTGTATGGACCTAGCAATTGGGTGCTCTGTGCAGTAAATTTAACTTTATCCAGGCTCATGCACTGCCTCAGAATAGATGCCCTTACCATTAGAGAGTGGAATTTCTTTGTCTGCATACCTTTCATGGGGCAATAACAATTGTCTTCATAAGTGTAAGACTGAAAGACAAGTGTGCTTCTCAAAGATATTGGGACTGATGAAGTCTTAACCTCTACCTTCTTTTCACCTGAATATTGATATTTACAATTAAAATAATAAGGAAATTTAGAGACCAGCAATTTAGATAGCAGGCACTTCCTTTACTGGCTTTATGGTTTTCTGAAACTCCAAAAAGGCTGTGGCCATCACTATCAATAACACATACCTAGACCTTAATTTATGCATTTTATAAGTATTCTTAGAAATCTAAGTTATATGTACAGCATGAGTCAGTGTCCCCTTTATTTCCACCTAATTCTTCACTGAAGTCCACTATGAAACATTTTATAAACCTAGATTGACAATCTCTTCTATTTGTAACCAGTGAGAACTAATGTTTATCCAGAGCTTAGTTTTTAAAAACACTAGCACTGTGCTGAACAGGAGAAACTAGTAGCCAAGTAACTCTACATGTGAAATATTGGCTTTATTCTCAGCATGGAGGGATCTCAAAAGAATAAGAAGTACATCTTTCCCTTCCTCTTTCTTCTCTGCCTAGCTGAGGGAAGGCTCTAATATTCCTCCACCTTGAGAAACAGAAGTTGTCCAAGCACCTGGATGATGAGTCTCCTTGGCTTTAGTGGCAAGTGCAGCTGAAGGGGACAGGCCTCGATGTGGGAGCAGGAAGTAGTAGGGAAGATCCAGGGAAGGGCAAACGGACTGAGGAAGGAGAGACCTCTGAGCGACCAAGTCCACGCACAGCCCTGATGAGTCCTACACAGAGTCCTGTGTAGACTGTATGTTAAGAACTAATGCCAGCCAGTACGGTGACACACATCTGTAATCTCAGCATTTTGGAAAGCTGAGCATTTTGCAAGAGGCTGGTAAACTTAGCAACTGAGTGAAAACGTGTCTCAAATTTTCAAAAACATTTACAAAGACCTGGGGATGTAGCTCAGTGAGGGTCCTTTAGCTCAGTCCCTAGTACCACAAAAGAGAGAAAGGGGAAAGTAGAGGGAGGAGGAAAAAGGGAGAGGGGCAAGAGCTACCTGAGGAGCTGGGTGAGGTTTCTGTCCTCCTCGGGGGAGCAAAACGAGAAAAAAGACAGCCGCGAGAGAGGATGTACACGCTGCCTGGTTTAGTTTTTTGCCCCTATCATGAAATACCTGACATGGGCTCCTTATGAGGCAAAAGAGGTTGATTTATTTTTTTTTTATTTTAAAGAAAATAGTACAAAAAAAGAACAATATCAAAATACAAACAAAACAATGCAAGGGCATTAAAAATGATACGGGTCTCAAACCAAATGATAGGAATTAACAGTGCTTGTTGTGTTACATATTGTTATCTTCAGCGAAGTTGCTCAGATTACCGGATGTAAGAACAGAAGACTAATCAAACCATTCAAGGGGCTAAGAAAATAATAATTTAAAAGAACATTAGAGACAATATGTATTTTCACTAGACAGGATTGTAGGAATTCATCAGTAGTTGTTATACTGCAAATCACTGTCATCACAAGAGTTGCTCAGATTACCAGATATAAGCATGCAAAATTGGTCAAAACATAAAAAATATTTAAGCATTAACTATTCCCCTCAATAAACAGAAAACATCAGCAGTACAGTTAGGCCACCGATCCACATATATACGCCTTAGTACTTTCTTTTCCTTCGTTCCCTCATCCCAGTTGTTCCTTCCTTTAAGCCATTTCTTTCCCTTTCTTATTATGTGCTGCACATTTTGGGTTTTATTACCAAAAGAGGTTTATTTAGCTCACAGTTTTGGCAGCTCATGGGCATCCACCTTTATCAGTGTAGTTCTGGTGAGAGCCTCTGAACAGATGGTGGATGACAAGGACAGGAACTCGTGTCAGGGTAAGCAAGGGATCATGTCTCCAACCAGGAACAGGGGACAGGAGGGGTCAAGCCTGGTCCCAGTGACTTCACATTAGGTCCATTCCCCATAGGTTCCACCACTTCCCAACAGTGCCACACTAGACACCAAGTCTTCAATTACAAAGGACCCTTGGGGACCCCCAGATCACCCCCAAAACAGAGTAGTAAACATTATAGCTCCTATAGGTATATATAAATATCATTTTGTACACCTGGAATACATGAAATCTGAAGATAAAGGAGAGCAGAACCTAGACTCGGACATCTCCTGGGCACTGCTGTCTGGAAAGCTTTCAGAGTGCTTTCTTCCGGTTCTTGACACCCTGTATACTGGGAACTTTTAGGTGACGCTTGGATATAGGAAGGCAAACGGTGCTATGTGGAAGCTGCCATCCTACCTCTCAAGAGCCAACGGTTACACTTTTAAGAATTTTGGAAAGTTGTTAAATGCAGCCCTTATTAAAATGTAAGCCATATAAATTTAAAGTTAAATAAATTGTATTCAATACAGAAGTGAATACTCAAAAGTCAGCACTTCCCAAGCATCTGACTACATTTTACTATAATCTGTACTACTGGTGTTGTTCACCTTTACTGCATCTGCATGGTGGGAATACTCTGATGAAGTTTGTGAGTTATAAGGGGTACATTTCTGGTCTTCCATCCATTCCTAGCACAGAGAAAGCCTTGGAATTCCCTACGTGATGAGAGGATCCTTTATTATTCAGACCAAGTCTCTTTTAACCACAGTTGGGTTTATGTTAATTAGACGGCTTCCGGAAAGCCAGCCCCTAGATGACCACAGACTGGGGGCTGGATGCCCAAGGAACCATTCTTGTGATTAAAGGTTGAACTTTCAGCCCCACCCCAGACCTCCAACGAGGGGAGAAGGATTAGAGAATGACTCAGTCATCAATGGCCAACGATACAATCAACTGTACCTAACACTGGGAAGCCTCCATAGAAAGCCAAAGAAAAGGGTTCATAGAGCCTCTGAGTACCTCCGCATGCTGGGAGAGGTGTACCTGGAGAGGACGTGGGTTCTCCATACCTATACCCTATACCTTTCCCTAAGCATCTCTCCATCTAGCTGTTTCTGAATTGTATCCTTTGACCATGAGTTAGTAATCTAGTAAATAAAATGTTTTTCTGAGTTCTATGGTTCATTCTAGTGATTGATTAAACCTGAGGAGGGGGTTATGGGAACTTCCAGGGTAGAGTTAGTGAATCAAAAGTGTAGGAGACAGCCTGGACCTGTAGATATCTCCAAGTAGAGAGAATCAGAACTGAGTCAGATTGTGAGACACTCAGCAGGTATCCACCGAGAGAACTGCTTAGTGTTGGGGGCCGCACGCACTGGAGGCAGACGCGAAGAGGCGTAGAAGCTGTGAAAACTGTCCCTGCTCAGGGCGCTGCTGCACACCTCTGCCAGCTGCGTGTAGTGACGTCACACTGATAGCCGCCCATCAACCCTGATGAGAGTGCATACGCCACAGGAGTGTGCGAACCCTCAGCTCACAGTTTGATTTATTCTTCTAGATCTGGCGTCTGCAAATATCCCCATGGGACAAATCTAGCCATTTCCTCATTTTGTAAACAAGACTATTTGAAAACGATAAATTCCATTCACTTACACGTTGTCATTGGCTGCTTTTGCTGTTTCCTTTATAATCGCTGGGTGAGAGAGAGAGAGAGAGAGAGAGAGAGTGTACGGCCTGCAAAGCCTAAAATGTATACTACCAGGCTCCCTACAGAAAAATTTTGCTGACTTCTGATCTAGACTTAAGACAGTGATGGACATACTGCAAGAATATGTACTCTTATTACATAGTAATTTTAAAATGCTTGAGATGGAAATACTAACTACTCTGATTTAACCATTACACTCTGTTTACATGTATCAAATTATGACACTGTACCTTGTAAATGTGTACAATTAAAATAAAAAAAAACAAGTTTAAGAAAAAGAAAGTTCTGGGGAAAATGTAACCAATGCAAATTAAACTACAAAAGTATGTTATATCTGAGGTCTGTAGTTGTGCTGCAAAACAAAAAATTAAAGAAATATTCTTCCAATCATCAAAATTACCAATTCAGTGACAAAGATGTTCACATCTAGTGATGTTGCAGATTCATGTGGCTCTAAAACATCTTTATTATTTTATTTTCATATAATTCATTAACATAAATGAAAATATCACCCAACATCTGTATCAAAACTATACGCAGAGTGCAAGCTGTGACACATTTAAAAATAAGCTTATCAGAAAATCCAGCTGACCATGCAATGAAATTGCACACAACTGTGGTGAATGGCATGTCTTCTGGGCTAAATCTGTTTGGTTTTCAAAAAAAAGAAACTCACAGGTTTCTTGTAAGAGCTATGGAGCATACTCAATGCCACTGGTATTGTGTCATCAAATTTCACAGCAGTGTGATGATTCTAGCATTATAAATCTCACTCTATATGTAAAAGAATTGAGTGGCTGAGAAACATCATGCAAAGGCCAGGTATGGTGGTGCACTCCTGTAATCCTAGCACTCAGGAGGCTGAGGCAGGAGTATCACTGTGAGTTCAAGACCACCCTGGGCTACAAAATGAGTTCCAGGCCAGCCTGAGCTGCAAAGCGAAACCACGTCTCAAAAAAAAAAAAAGAAAGAAAGATCATGCATTGTTGACACTAGCATTAAAAGCTAGATTTATTGAAATCTGCATACTTTACTTGACAAGGTAATAGCCACAATTTGAGAAAATACATGATAGTTTTTAAGAAACAACTTAAACTTCCTATAACTAGGAACTCAGTTATACTTTAAAATAAATTTATATTTTTAATTGGTAGACCAATATATACCTGAGAAAGCTACATGTGAAGGAAATGTCTGTTCCCTCTATAGACAGGGCTTGGCATGGGTTCATGCAGCTCTTGTAATAACTCAGCAGCAACCTCACAGTTCTGCAGCCAAAAGCTGGAGGCTCTAGAAATACTTTGCGTGGCTCACTTTTAAGATTCCACTTGCTGAGAGATTCCCCAGCATATATCTGACACCAAACATCACCCCTTACCCACATGAACACATGTTCATATTACCTGGAGCACGGGTTGGTTGGCCCAGTTTGAGTGGGTGGCCTGACTTCATGTGATGTCCTTCCATGCCTGGGAGACCTCCTCGGTGGCAGTTGAAGGGTGGGGACAGGGTCCCTTGCAGAGGCTGTGTGGTGAAAGAGAAGAAACATATAAACTTATCTGGGGTGTTAGAGTACGTTATAGAGTGGCTCGTGGCCAGAGAAAAGGACTTCAAAGGGAAAAGAGGTCCCAGGAAACAATTGTAGAATAGCAAGTTACACAGCCTGAGTCTTATCTTTTCTTTAAGATACTTAGCAAATATTTGTAACAAATTGAACCCCACCCCATCCTAAGCTTCACCCTCACCAAGAGAAAAGGAGGCAGAGCCCAGCAGCTCAGATACAGTTTTCCCAGGGTCAAGACTATTTTTGGAGACCTCTAAGGAGCAATAGGACTGGATGCTGGGACAGCAGAGTGACTAGAAGCTTCTTCCAAGAAGCCAAGGGGTCTGAGTGGTCACAGCCCAGGTGAGGCTGGGCAGATGTGCTACCTTGAATCGAAGAGCCAGGGCCGCCGAGCAAAGTCAGTGACAGAGACAGCTGACCTGGAGGGCTGGCTTCGGCTAGAGGAGCCTGGGCTGCAGAGTGAGTTCAAGGCCAGCCTGAACTGCACAGTGAAACCCTATCTCATAAAGATGCCAACTGATGCCAATGGTCCATGCCAGTGCCAGCCCCCAGGGTAGGAGGCGGAGTGTAAAGCCACTACACAGACAGCAGTGAGAATTGCAGTACACAGCAAAATGAAATCTTTAGTTCTTTTCCTTTTGTTTCTTGGGTCATTGACAGGTTTGATTAATAATGGACTTTTAAAAAAAACCAATAAGTTCCATCCAATGCTTCCAAGTTAATCAATTTATTCAACAAGGCAAAAATCTGGACAAAAGCATTCGGGAAAAGGGAAATTGCATGGCTGCTCCGTCCACCCCCTGCATCACTCCGGCCCTGAAGGGCAATCGCCAGACAGGTGGCTCGGCCTTCTCCAGGAAACAGTGAGGTGTGAGCTACCCGCTGGGGACAGGCTGGGAGGACAGAGTGGCCCTGCACACCTGCCACCGCCCCGTCCAGGGAGCACAGAGAAGCAAGGCCATAGTGGAGCTCGGCCACCTTTGATGAAAAGATTCTTTTCGGGTTTTTGCCCTTGCAAAGAACAAATGTCCATCAGAAATGACTCGTGGGAGGTGCCACACCTCTCTTAGCCACAGGCCACTTCGTGAGTCCTTGTGTAGCCATTTACGGTCTCACAGAAGGCCTCCTAGCGCTGCACTGAGAACACTTTCCAAAGAGTTGCCAGTGACTGCCTCATTGCCAAATCCAATGGCTCCTTTGAAGTCCTTATTCTCCATAGTTTCCATAACATTGGAGCACCTGTCCAGGCCTCTGCCAAAAGGAAAGAAAAGAGATTTAATTCAGAAGAAAATAAGAACATAATTTAATATCTACATTGCAGAGATTGAGGGAAAGGACAGGGGGAAGAACTGTTAGTATTGTGTGCGTGTCTAGAGTGTGTTGCCAAAACATACAGTTGGAAGCTGGGCGGAGGCAGGGTTTGGGCAGGTGCTTGGGCAGCTGGAGGCCACACTGGGGCAGGGCCATCTATGCAGAAAGAGCTGCACAGTGCTGAGGAAAGCAGCAGCACAGAGAGGAAAGCACACAAGCCGCTGAGCTGAGCTTCCTTCTCTAAAATCCAGGTCTTGCCACTGACAAATGTTTTATGAGCACTGTTTATTTTCTCCTTTCGAAACTGGCTCTTTACTGATTCAGTTTTAAAGGCTTTTCACCCAGTGTTGAAGCTCCTGTGGGAGTCTCTAATTTTCCCACTGTACTGCCCAATCAGCTCGCCCTTCCTGCTGATCACACTGCCTTGGGGCCTGCCCTTGACTGGCCTTTGTTTTCTCCCGGCCTGCACTCACAGGTTTCTCCCTCATCTCCAGTCTCAGTAATTTCTCTGCCTCTCCGAGGCATCCCGAGGAGCACATAGAATACCCTTACACACCATCCTCTATTCGCTCCCGCTTTCTCAAGAGAACTGGCTGGAGGGCTGTGACTCAAACTCCTTTTACAATCCCCTGGAACACCCAGTACAGAACAAGCATGGAATACATTCGGGGTCGATGAATGGATTCCCTGATATTTAGGAAACACGCCGCAGTAAAGCTAAAAAGCTCATTGTTTGTGGTATGTAGAGGACTTTCTCTGTATAAAATCACTCACTGTGTATCCTTTTACTGTTGTAAAACATGTGTGACAGAGAACTGAGCATTTGAAGCATGTGCACTTCTGTGGTGGTGAAGTGCAGCCATTGTCACCATCTATTTCCAGAACTTTTCCATCTTCACAAGCTGGAACTCTGCCCCCATTGGACAGTACTCCTCCGCTCCTCTGCCCCGGCCTCTGCCAAACTATTCTGCTTTCTGTCCCTGTAACACGGACTGCTGCATGCGCATCGTATACATGAAATCGCAGCATTTGTCCTTTAAAGATGAGTTTCTTGCATGTGTAGCATGAGGTGATAAAGATGATGATGTAATCTTTTAACTGGCCCTCAGCCAGGCTTACAAGTCATTCATTTTTTCGGCAGTACGTATGGCAGGAGCATTGACCAAAGAAGTCAAGATCCATCAAAACAGTTGCCAACCACAGATGACCCGCCCCCCAGCCCAGCCTTCACCAAACGGGCATTCTTACTCAGCTTCTCAAAAACAAGTCTGTCTCAGAATATAGGGAGCACTGTACCCTACAGCCGTGTAGCAGAGAAACAAGCCTCTATGCCAGACACTGCGCCTGATGAAAGCCCTTATCATTTCATTGAATCCTCATAATAATTCAAGGATTAAGGTGTGTACAGTATTATCCCCATTTTAGAGCTAGGAAACCAAAGCATAACGATGCCACATTACTTGCCCCAAATCACAGCCAGGATATATTGCAGTTGAAATTCACTCAGAATGATGTCTATTGGACCCCAAATACCACATTCTCAAACACCCACACACCAGGGAGAGGAAAGCAAGGAAATCAATCAGATGGTTCCAAGAGTGGGAGCTGAATAAGACACTTTGCAAGCTTTAGGAAAGAATGCTGGGGTGAATTTAGAACCATCCCACTGGTATAAGTTGTAATCAGGCTATTAAAGCCTCTTCAGGGACAGAAAAACTAACAGACTTCCAAGGGGAAAGGAGGAATTTTCATGATTAGATGGATTACCACCTGGAGTGTGAGTCTCCCCTCCCAGGACACTGCAGAATAGGAGGGGCTGGGAGGCTCCAAAAATCCAGGCAACCTGCCCTAAGGCAAAGAGCAAACGGGAGATCTCTTATGACTCCCTGGCATAGTCCCTGAGGTATCATTTATGAAGCTTTTGAGTTCCTAGAAGAAAGGCTGTGGAAACACAAGGTGAGTGCCATAAACACTCAGGTGCATCTGACCCCCTGTTAGCATGACTACTGGATGGGATGCATGTCTGATACTCTCAAAATTTAAGGGACAACATCTCTTTGATAACAGGGCATTCTGCGGTGAGGTAATTTTCCAGGTAATTCCAACATGCACACAGGAAGCATCTTGTCAATCTGGGCCAAGAAGCAAGTCTGCCTTAAAGGGAACAGTTCACCTCTTCATTTTCACGTCTTTGCAGCTGGTTCTCTGTGTACTTCCTCAGAGGCTGAGTTTGTTGAGATATGTAAATAGAAAACCCAATGTACTTTTGAAGCAGGTTCAGTACGGTGATCGGTGAGACACCAAGCCATCTTCTTTCATCATTTCTCTGAAGGAAAAAAAAAAACAAAAATCTGTCCAATGCAGGTGACAGGAGGCATGTGGGTATTTCACACATTCTTAGTCATATGTCTATACCTAGATCTAAGGTGTTTCTGTAGCAGGAATCACTTTTGTCTTGAATATTCACTCTGCCAAATCTCTGCACCTTTACAGTCATGTTCAATTCCCACTTTCCTTGTGATCTTAAAGCGAGGTCCACACATTTCTATCAAGCACTTAACCTTTTAAAGGCTTGTCACTGTGACTGTGGTATCCATCTTTGCCTCGAGAATTCCTACTGCGGATTCAGCATTCTGTAATGTCCAGCATAATGCAAACAGTATTTCAGAGCTGTTTGTGTTCTCTCTGATGCTCAGGATGACCTCGTCTGAGGGAGTGCCAAGACTTCTATTGTCTAACAATTTTGTTTTCTAGGTAGGAATTATACAAACAGCTGGACGAATTAAGACTGGCATTTGTTAATCTCGGAACTGGCTCTGAAGTATTGGTATCTATGAGAGAAATTTTAATAATAAAAATGTGTGAGTTCTACCTTCTAGAAATACAGCCATACCAAATTTCCAATATGAATGTTTTCCTAATATTGACAGAGTAGCCAGTATCTTTGGCAGGAAGTTTACCATAGACTATAATATTTTTAGTTTGCATTGATTATATTGACAAAAGCTATAGGAGACTTTTTATCTATTGACAGTTATATTAAGAGGACTCAGAAGATAGATAGGTAGACAGATAGATACATAGATAGATAGATGATAGACAGACAGATAGACAGACAGGCAGACAGACAGATGGATCCACCAAAATCAGCCTTGGCAGTCAGTTGGAATTTTCTTTTAGCTACCTTTCCATTCCATGAGATACAAGATAGAACCCCGGGGAACGCCTAATGATGCAGCAATACGTGCTGACTGTGAAGCCAGATGAAAGGTCAGGTTAACCAAGTCACAACTCCAGTCATTTCTGCCCTCTGTACGGGTTCAGTGTTTTCCCCAACAGGACCACTCATTTCTATTCAAGCAACACCAAGCCATTAGATGGCCATCATTAAAATGGCTGAACTAAATGGGTAAAGATCATCTCCCAGAAATTCACCCTACCAAAGCCAAACTTGAAGCCCTTGGTTACTGTTCAGTAAGCCACTGGTGTCCTGCTGCTGGTGACTACTGAGATTTCCAAAGTGATACTGTCAACCTGTCCACTCCAGCACAGCGCAGTGGCTGTGCAGGGACCACTACTATGCAGCAAAGGGTAAAGGCGACAAAACTGAGACACACAAGCTTGGCGACAATATTGCCTCTTGCAGTTGGATTATAAAACTGACAACAGCAGATGAAAAGCACCCAAGCCACTCAAATTTAGAGAAAGACCTGGAAGACATGGCTGTCATCTGATGACATTAAATAATTGAAGAATGCCCCTGTCACTCAGAAAGACTTTTCATAATCATGGAAACATGGAGCGAAAGAGTCTCTCAACCTGACTAGGTCAGTGCACTTCCCAGCCCAGGACACAACATCCAGTCCCAGGAGCAGCTCACCTTCTTTGTGAAAGAGAGGTGGGTCAATTCTCAGAGCCTGACACCAGCTGACATTCAAATTCTTTCACCAGACTCCCTCTTAAAAGTTCAAGCCCATCCACAACCTTTAAATTATAACATCCCTGCCCAGCTCACATGCACACCAGAAATCAATAAATTGGCACTCTAGTTTATGAGGTATGGTCAGACTCTATGGTGAAAGTTTAATTTTTTTTTAGTTTATTACAGTAAAAACACATTGTCATTGATCCCTGTCTATACTCCAAAGTGGGTTACTTCAAACACCCTTATCCCATCATTTCTGCCACTTTCTGAAGCAACTGTGCAAGTCCTAAGTGTCTTTAGAAGATGTGAACAAAAATACAGTGAATGCCACTGCCCAGTGTCCTCATGCACCTTACTCACCAGAACCGGGACTGTGTGACCATTCTCTTCCCCAAATCAAAATGACTGTGAAAAGTAAATGATTTGCATCAATTCAGGACAGGGCTGGGGATATAGCTCAGCAGCATAAGTGCCTGCCTGAATCAATTCAGGACACTAAGGCTGCCATAGCAGCACAACTAGCGACATGAAAGAGGACTTCCAGAAGTGCCTCAGAAAGTGGCGGGAACAATGGGATGAGTGTGCGACACGTGGGGAGTATTTTGAGGGCGGCTAATGGCGGTGTGTCTTTTAAGGTAATTATTTTTTAAAATGTAAACATTCACTGTATTTTCCAGTCACATATCATAGATAATAGGAACAGAGCAGATATAGGCCAGGCTTGGACACTCTGCCCAATACACAAACTTAGTTAATACTCACCCAGCCCCATCAGACAGACCCAGAGCAAGCTGTCCTTTCTCACTGTCAGCCTTCTCACTTTTTAATAATAACGATGAACAAGCATTAGTTACAAAACTGTAACTGTGTAGACGTGCAACCACACACTCGCAATGACGATGTGTGAAACACTGTGATACCAATACGAGCGCACAATAAGAAAACAAATCGGGATAGGAGCACGGCTCCGCGGTGAGCACTTGCACAGCGTGCACGAGGCCCTGGTTTCCAGCCCCAGCACCTCAAAAATAAATACAAAATCTAACAAAATAAAATAATTCCACTGAGTGGGAGAATGCTCATTTGACAACTGATTAGCATGCAGGCATCCTGAGGGCAGAGGATGTGTTTCTACGCTCATGTTTACTTTTGCCTCACAGTGCTGGCCTGGCTTAAAGTATGTGAGCATGCAAATATTTGCTAGTTTACCAAGTTCGTGAGACAAACTAAGCCACATGCAAAGGTAAGGTTTCAAACATCAACAGCCCACAGAGGAGCACTCTGACTCCCAACAGAGCCAGGCCATGCTGCTCCCCAGCACCACAGGTGCGAGAAGAGGAATCCCTGAGACTCCAAGGGTCCGCCTGTGTGCTTGGTGCCTGCTCATCCCTGACTCCACCTGAGATCACTGGTCCTAGGCCCACTCCATGAGTAGATGTCATTGCAAATGACAGCATCAGCAGTGACGCAGCATTGTCAGCGCTCTCTTCCTGTTCACTGGGTGAGAAAAGATTTTTCATTTCATACATCATTTACAACTTGCTACTGTGATTCTAAAAAACCAGTGAGCTTTATCAAGTTAATGAGCAAGAAAAACATATTCGGTGAGCAAGTTAATTTCTGAAAGTTCTGCAGAGCCTAGGACATTAGGCAACATGCGTGGGGCAGCTGGGCACCCCAGGGAGCCTCCTCCCCCAGATTCATCCCACCCTGCTGCTGGGGCAACTGGCTATTTACTAATAAATCAGCAAATGTATCTCAGTAAACACTGAACAGCAAATGCATTGCTGTACTGTGTTTATGCAGGAACACTGGGATCTTGGACAAAAGTCACCATGGGCCCTGCTGAGTTTCTCTTCCATGTCCCAGTCTCTACAGGAAGAGACAGAAACATGAAGGAGTAGCAACAGTTACAGTGTTGAATCTTAATGTTCAGGACTTCTAAAATGATATAAGGCAGTCTCCCTAGAGAGTGATACAGTAATGAAGGTACAAGACTAGACATTTGGATGAAATGGCTCTGTCAGAGGACCAAAATAAGGCCCCAAAATAAGTCTTCATTTGTTAAAGGGTCCTTTTAGTGTTCTTATTCTTCCCTATCAAAATCTCTGCTGCTTCAATCTTGTTAAAAACATCTCAGAATTAATCTGGCCCCAAAAAAACCATTAAGCCAGGAAAGTCACATTACATTTTACAGTTTCTATCTCTGCGTTGCGGCTTAAATTAGACCTGTGAGATTGATCCCCAGCAAGTTCATGGTGCTAGCAGAATTTACACCCAGAACTGACAGAGTGTGTGTGTATTTCTCTGCTCCTTTCCACATATGGGAGAAGTGTGGATTTCTGTCTCACTCGAGATGGGAAAACGTTTTCAGAACTATTAAATTGCAACTATGTGAACTGAAATGAATTTTAAATTGAAACACAAAATGAGAGCTGCTACTGTGGAATATCTCTTCTCTGTGCAAAAGTGACAATGGATGGGGCAACATTTTAATACGTTATAAAATTCATTTAGGGTCAATTTCTGGACTCCTACCTATCACAAAGATTGCCACCTATAAACATACACACATACACAGCACAAGCACAATTCAAAACTCCCAGAGCACTGAAATAGAGTAGATTATTTAGACTACATAAATGGCGAGCGAGACAAAGTACTTTTTGCTGAGAACTATTGCACTAAACTGGCTTTTTTCTAGATAAGACAAAATGCAAAGTAGTCTATTTCTGACAAGATACAAAATAAGTATTACTATTTTGGGGAGAAACATAATTATGTTTGGGGGTGAATATAAATCCAGGAACCACGTTTGTGCTCTCATGTTAATGGCATTTTGTGTTCCTTCTCACTGTGGTGGTGATAAACTTCCACCTAACAGAGGCATAGTTTCCAGTAAGGAAGCAGGGCTCATTCCACATGCAAAGAAGAGATCTCAGTTTGTGCCTGGTGACTGTTTGGGGTATCAGTAGGAAATGTCTCAATTTGCAAATGTTTTTGAAAAAATGGAGAGAAGAGGGTTGAGAAATACAGCTAGGAAGAATGAGGCTGGTTGACCCCTTTGTCAAATATCCTCATTCTTCCTAGCTGTATTTCTCAACCCTCTTCTCTCCATTTTTTCAAAAACATTTGCAAATTGAGACATTTCCTACTGATACCCCAAACAGTCACCAGGCACAAACTGAGATCTCTTCTTTGCATGTGGAATGAGCCCTGCTTCCTTACTGGAAACTATGCCTCTGTTAGGTGGAAGTTTATCACCACCACAGTGAGAAGGAACACAAAATGCCATTAACATGAGAGCACAAACGTGGTTCCTGGATTTATATTCACCCCCAAACATAATTATGTTTCTCCCCAAAATAGTAATACTTATTTTGTATCTTGTCAGAAATAGACTACTTTGCATTTTGTCTTATCTAGAAAAAAGCCAGTTTAGTGCAATAGTTCTCAGCAAAAAGTACTTTGTCTCGCTCGCCATTTATGTAGTCTAAATAATCTACTCTATTTCAGTGCTCTGGGAGTTTTGAATTGTGCTTGTGCTGTGTATGTGTGTATGTTTATAGGTGGCAATCTTTGTGATAGGTAGGAGTCCAGAAATTGACCCTAAATGAATTTTATAACGTATTAAAATGTTGCCCCATCCATTGTCACTTTTGCACAGAGAAGAGATATTCCACAGTAGCAGCTCTCATTTTGTGTTTCAATTTAAAATTCATTTCAGTTCACATAGTTGCAATTTAATAGTTCTGAAAACGTTTTCCCATCTCGAGTGAGACAGAAATCCACACTTCTCCCATATGTGGAAAGGAGCAGAGAAATACACACACACTCTGTCAGTTCTGGGTGTAAATTCTGCTAGCACCATGAACTTGCTGGGGATCAATCTCACAGGTCTAATTTAAGCCGCAACGCAGAGATAGAAACTGTAAAATGTAATGTGACTTTCCTGGCTTAATGGTTTTTTTGGGGCCAGATTAATTCTGAGATGTTTTTAACAAGATTGAAGCAGCAGAGATTTTGATAGGGAAGAATAAGAACACTAAAAGGACCCTTTAACAAATGAAGACTTATTTTGGGGCCTTATTTTGGTCCTCTGACAGAGCCATTTCATCCAAATGTCTAGTCTTGTACCTTCATTACTGTATCACTCTCTAGGGAGACTGCCTTATATCATTTTAGAAGTCCTGAACATTAAGATTCAACACTGTAACTGTTGCTACTCCTTCATGTTTCTGTCTCTTCCTGTAGAGACTGGGACATGGAAGAGAAACTCAGCAGGGCCCATGGTGACTTTTGTCCAAGATCCCAGTGTTCCTGCATAAACACAGTACAGCAATGCATTTGCTGTTCAGTGTTTACTGAGATACATTTGCTGATTTATTAGTAAATAGCCAGTTGCCCCAGCAGCAGGGTGGGATGAATCTGGGGGAGGAGGCTCCCTGGGGTGCCCAGCTGCCCCACGCATGTTGCCTAATGTCCTAGGCTCTGCAGAACTTTCAGAAATTAACTTGCTCACCGAATATGTTTTTCTTGCTCATTAACTTGATAAAGCTCACTGGTTTTTTAGAATCACAGTAGCAAGTTGTAAATGATGTATGAAATGAAAAATCTTTTCTCACCCAGTGAACAGGAAGAGAGCGCTGACAATGCTGCGTCACTGCTGATGCTGTCATTTGCAATGACATCTACTCATGGAGTGGGCCTAGGACCAGTGATCTCAGGTGGAGTCAGGGATGAGCAGGCACCAAGCACACAGGCGGACCCTTGGAGTCTCAGGGATTCCTCTTCTCGCACCTGTGGTGCTGGGGAGCAGCATGGCCTGGCTCTGTTGGGAGTCAGAGTGCTCCTCTGTGGGCTGTTGATGTTTGAAACCTTACCTTTGCATGTGGCTTAGTTTGTCTCACGAACTTGGTAAACTAGCAAATATTTGCATGCTCACATACTTTAAGCCAGGCCAGCACTGTGAGGCAAAAGTAAACATGAGCGTAGAAACACATCCTCTGCCCTCAGGATGCCTGCATGCTAATCAGTTGTCAAATGAGCATTCTCCCACTCAGTGGAATTATTTTATTTTGTTAGATTTTGTATTTATTTTTGAGGTGCTGGGGCTGGAAACCAGGGCCTCGTGCACGCTGTGCAAGTGCTCACCGCGGAGCCGTGCTCCTATCCCGATTTGTTTTCTTATTGTGCGCTCGTATTGGTATCACAGTGTTTCACACATCGTCATTGCGAGTGTGTGGTTGCACGTCTACACAGTTACAGTTTTGTAACTAATGCTTGTTCATCGTTATTATTAAAAAGTGAGAAGGCTGACAGTGAGAAAGGACAGCTTGCTCTGGGTCTGTCTGATGGGGCTGGGTGAGTATTAACTAAGTTTGTGTATTGGGCAGAGTGTCCAAGCCTGGCCTATATCTGCTCTGTTCCTATTATCTATGATATGTGACTGGAAAATACAGTGAATGTTTACATTTTAAAAAATAATTACCTTAAAAGACACACCGCCATTAGCCGCCCTCAAAATACTCCCCACGTGTCGCACACTCATCCCATTGTTCCCGCCACTTTCTGAGGCACTTCTGGAAGTCCTCTTTCATGTCGCTAGTTGTGCTGCTATGGCAGCCTTAGTGTCCTGAATTGATTCAGGCAGGCACTTATGCTGCTGAGCTATATCCCCAGCCCTGTCCTGAATTGATGCAAATCATTTACTTTTCACAGTCATTTTGATTTGGGGAAGAGAATGGTCACACAGTCCCGGTTCTGGTGAGTAAGGTGCATGAGGACACTGGGCAGTGGCATTCACTGTATTTTTGTTCACATCTTCTAAAGACACTTAGGACTTGCACAGTTGCTTCAGAAAGTGGCAGAAATGATGGGATAAGGGTGTTTGAAGTAACCCACTTTGGAGTATAGACAGGGATCAATGACAATGTGTTTTTACTGTAATAAACTAAAAAAAAATTAAACTTTCACCATAGAGTCTGACCATACCTCATAAACTAGAGTGCCAATTTATTGATTTCTGGTGTGCATGTGAGCTGGGCAGGGATGTTATAATTTAAAGGTTGTGGATGGGCTTGAACTTTTAAGAGGGAGTCTGGTGAAAGAATTTGAATGTCAGCTGGTGTCAGGCTCTGAGAATTGACCCACCTCTCTTTCACAAAGAAGGTGAGCTGCTCCTGGGACTGGATGTTGTGTCCTGGGCTGGGAAGTGCACTGACCTAGTCAGGTTGAGAGACTCTTTCGCTCCATGTTTCCATGATTATGAAAAGTCTTTCTGAGTGACAGGGGCATTCTTCAATTATTTAATGTCATCAGATGACAGCCATGTCTTCCAGGTCTTTCTCTAAATTTGAGTGGCTTGGGTGCTTTTCATCTGCTGTTGTCAGTTTTATAATCCAACTGCAAGAGGCAATATTGTCGCCAAGCTTGTGTGTCTCAGTTTTGTCGCCTTTACCCTTTGCTGCATAGTAGTGGTCCCTGCACAGCCACTGCGCTGTGCTGGAGTGGACAGGTTGACAGTATCACTTTGGAAATCTCAGTAGTCACCAGCAGCAGGACACCAGTGGCTTACTGAACAGTAACCAAGGGCTTCAAGTTTGGCTTTGGTAGGGTGAATTTCTGGGAGATGATCTTTACCCATTTAGTTCAGCCATTTTAATGATGGCCATCTAATGGCTTGGTGTTGCTTGAATAGAAATGAGTGGTCCTGTTGGGGAAAACACTGAACCCGTACAGAGGGCAGAAATGACTGGAGTTGTGACTTGGTTAACCTGACCTTTCATCTGGCTTCACAGTCAGCACGTATTGCTGCATCATTAGGCGTTCCCCGGGGTTCTATCTTGTATCTCATGGAATGGAAAGGTAGCTAAAAGAAAATTCCAACTGACTGCCAAGGCTGATTTTGGTGGATCCATCTGTCTGTCTGCCTGTCTGTCTATCTGTCTGTCTATCATCTATCTATCTATGTATCTATCTGTCTACCTATCTATCTTCTGAGTCCTCTTAATATAACTGTCAATAGATAAAAAGTCTCCTATAGCTTTTGTCAATATAATCAATGCAAACTAAAAATATTATAGTCTATGGTAAACTTCCTGCCAAAGATACTGGCTACTCTGTCAATATTAGGAAAACATTCATATTGGAAATTTGGTATGGCTGTATTTCTAGAAGGTAGAACTCACACATTTTTATTATTAAAATTTCTCTCATAGATACCAATACTTCAGAGCCAGTTCCGAGATTAACAAATGCCAGTCTTAATTCGTCCAGCTGTTTGTATAATTCCTACCTAGAAAACAAAATTGTTAGACAATAGAAGTCTTGGCACTCCCTCAGACGAGGTCATCCTGAGCATCAGAGAGAACACAAACAGCTCTGAAATACTGTTTGCATTATGCTGGACATTACAGAATGCTGAATCCGCAGTAGGAATTCTCGAGGCAAAGATGGATACCACAGTCACAGTGACAAGCCTTTAAAAGGTTAAGTGCTTGATAGAAATGTGTGGACCTCGCTTTAAGATCACAAGGAAAGTGGGAATTGAACATGACTGTAAAGGTGCAGAGATTTGGCAGAGTGAATATTCAAGACAAAAGTGATTCCTGCTACAGAAACACCTTAGATCTAGGTATAGACATATGACTAAGAATGTGTGAAATACCCACATGCCTCCTGTCACCTGCATTGGACAGATTTTTGTTTTTTTTTTTCCTTCAGAGAAATGATGAAAGAAGATGGCTTGGTGTCTCACCGATCACCGTACTGAACCTGCTTCAAAAGTACATTGGGTTTTCTATTTACATATCTCAACAAACTCAGCCTCTGAGGAAGTACACAGAGAACCAGCTGCAAAGACGTGAAAATGAAGAGGTGAACTGTTCCCTTTAAGGCAGACTTGCTTCTTGGCCCAGATTGACAAGATGCTTCCTGTGTGCATGTTGGAATTACCTGGAAAATTACCTCACCGCAGAATGCCCTGTTATCAAAGAGATGTTGTCCCTTAAATTTTGAGAGTATCAGACATGCATCCCATCCAGTAGTCATGCTAACAGGGGGTCAGATGCACCTGAGTGTTTATGGCACTCACCTTGTGTTTCCACAGCCTTTCTTCTAGGAACTCAAAAGCTTCATAAATGATACCTCAGGGACTATGCCAGGGAGTCATAAGAGATCTCCCGTTTGCTCTTTGCCTTAGGGCAGGTTGCCTGGATTTTTGGAGCCTCCCAGCCCCTCCTATTCTGCAGTGTCCTGGGAGGGGAGACTCACACTCCAGGTGGTAATCCATCTAATCATGAAAATTCCTCCTTTCCCCTTGGAAGTCTGTTAGTTTTTCTGTCCCTGAAGAGGCTTTAATAGCCTGATTACAACTTATACCAGTGGGATGGTTCTAAATTCACCCCAGCATTCTTTCCTAAAGCTTGCAAAGTGTCTTATTCAGCTCCCACTCTTGGAACCATCTGATTGATTTCCTTGCTTTCCTCTCCCTGGTGTGTGGGTGTTTGAGAATGTGGTATTTGGGGTCCAATAGACATCATTCTGAGTGAATTTCAACTGCAATATATCCTGGCTGTGATTTGGGGCAAGTAATGTGGCATCGTTATGCTTTGGTTTCCTAGCTCTAAAATGGGGATAATACTGTACACACCTTAATCCTTGAATTATTATGAGGATTCAATGAAATGATAAGGGCTTTCATCAGGCGCAGTGTCTGGCATAGAGGCTTGTTTCTCTGCTACACGGCTGTAGGGTACAGTGCTCCCTATATTCTGAGACAGACTTGTTTTTGAGAAGCTGAGTAAGAATGCCCGTTTGGTGAAGGCTGGGCTGGGGGGCGGGTCATCTGTGGTTGGCAACTGTTTTGATGGATCTTGACTTCTTTGGTCAATGCTCCTGCCATACGTACTGCCGAAAAAATGAATGACTTGTAAGCCTGGCTGAGGGCCAGTTAAAAGATTACATCATCATCTTTATCACCTCATGCTACACATGCAAGAAACTCATCTTTAAAGGACAAATGCTGCGATTTCATGTATACGATGCGCATGCAGCAGTCCGTGTTACAGGGACAGAAAGCAGAATAGTTTGGCAGAGGCCGGGGCAGAGGAGCGGAGGAGTACTGTCCAATGGGGGCAGAGTTCCAGCTTGTGAAGATGGAAAAGTTCTGGAAATAGATGGTGACAATGGCTGCACTTCACCACCACAGAAGTGCACATGCTTCAAATGCTCAGTTCTCTGTCACACATGTTTTACAACAGTAAAAGGATACACAGTGAGTGATTTTATACAGAGAAAGTCCTCTACATACCACAAACAATGAGCTTTTTAGCTTTACTGCGGCGTGTTTCCTAAATATCAGGGAATCCATTCATCGACCCCGAATGTATTCCATGCTTGTTCTGTACTGGGTGTTCCAGGGGATTGTAAAAGGAGTTTGAGTCACAGCCCTCCAGCCAGTTCTCTTGAGAAAGCGGGAGCGAATAGAGGATGGTGTGTAAGGGTATTCTATGTGCTCCTCGGGATGCCTCGGAGAGGCAGAGAAATTACTGAGACTGGAGATGAGGGAGAAACCTGTGAGTGCAGGCCGGGAGAAAACAAAGGCCAGTCAAGGGCAGGCCCCAAGGCAGTGTGATCAGCAGGAAGGGCGAGCTGATTGGGCAGTACAGTGGGAAAATTAGAGACTCCCACAGGAGCTTCAACACTGGGTGAAAAGCCTTTAAAACTGAATCAGTAAAGAGCCAGTTTCGAAAGGAGAAAATAAACAGTGCTCATAAAACATTTGTCAGTGGCAAGACCTGGATTTTAGAGAAGGAAGCTCAGCTCAGCGGCTTGTGTGCTTTCCTCTCTGTGCTGCTGCTTTCCTCAGCACTGTGCAGCTCTTTCTGCATAGATGGCCCTGCCCCAGTGTGGCCTCCAGCTGCCCAAGCACCTGCCCAAACCCTGCCTCCGCCCAGCTTCCAACTGTATGTTTTGGCAACACACTCTAGACACGCACACAATACTAACAGTTCTTCCCCCTGTCCTTTCCCTCAATCTCTGCAATGTAGATATTAAATTATGTTCTTATTTTCTTCTGAATTAAATCTCTTTTCTTTCCTTTTGGCAGAGGCCTGGACAGGTGCTCCAATGTTATGGAAACTATGGAGAATAAGGACTTCAAAGGAGCCATTGAATTTGGCAATGAGGCAGTCACTGGCAACTCTTTGGAAAGTGTTCTCAGTGCAGCGCTAGGAGGCCTTCTGTGAGACCGTAAATGGCTACACAAGGACTCACGAAGTGGCCTGTGGCTAAGAGAGGTGTGGCACCTCCCACGAGTCATTTCTGATGGACATTTGTTCTTTGCAAGGGCAAAAACCCGAAAAGAATCTTTTCATCAAAGGTGGCCGAGCTCCACTATGGCCTTGCTTCTCTGTGCTCCCTGGACGGGGCGGTGGCAGGTGTGCAGGGCCACTCTGTCCTCCCAGCCTGTCCCCAGCGGGTAGCTCACACCTCACTGTTTCCTGGAGAAGGCCGAGCCACCTGTCTGGCGATTGCCCTTCAGGGCCGGAGTGATGCAGGGGGTGGACGGAGCAGCCATGCAATTTCCCTTTTCCCGAATGCTTTTGTCCAGATTTTTGCCTTGTTGAATAAATTGATTAACTTGGAAGCATTGGATGGAACTTATTGGTTTTTTTTAAAAGTCCATTATTAATCAAACCTGTCAATGACCCAAGAAACAAAAGGAAAAGAACTAAAGATTTCATTTTGCTGTGTACTGCAATTCTCACTGCTGTCTGTGTAGTGGCTTTACACTCCGCCTCCTACCCTGGGGGCTGGCACTGGCATGGACCATTGGCATCAGTTGGCATCTTTATGAGATAGGGTTTCACTGTGCAGTTCAGGCTGGCCTTGAACTCACTCTGCAGCCCAGGCTCCTCTAGCCGAAGCCAGCCCTCCAGGTCAGCTGTCTCTGTCACTGACTTTGCTCGGCGGCCCTGGCTCTTCGATTCAAGGTAGCACATCTGCCCAGCCTCACCTGGGCTGTGACCACTCAGACCCCTTGGCTTCTTGGAAGAAGCTTCTAGTCACTCTGCTGTCCCAGCATCCAGTCCTATTGCTCCTTAGAGGTCTCCAAAAATAGTCTTGACCCTGGGAAAACTGTATCTGAGCTGCTGGGCTCTGCCTCCTTTTCTCTTGGTGAGGGTGAAGCTTAGGATGGGGTGGGGTTCAATTTGTTACAAATATTTGCTAAGTATCTTAAAGAAAAGATAAGACTCAGGCTGTGTAACTTGCTATTCTACAATTGTTTCCTGGGACCTCTTTTCCCTTTGAAGTCCTTTTCTCTGGCCACGAGCCACTCTATAACGTACTCTAACACCCCAGATAAGTTTATATGTTTCTTCTCTTTCACCACACAGCCTCTGCAAGGGACCCTGTCCCCACCCTTCAACTGCCACCGAGGAGGTCTCCCAGGCATGGAAGGACATCACATGAAGTCAGGCCACCCACTCAAACTGGGCCAACCAACCCGTGCTCCAGGTAATATGAACATGTGTTCATGTGGGTAAGGGGTGATGTTTGGTGTCAGATATATGCTGGGGAATCTCTCAGCAAGTGGAATCTTAAAAGTGAGCCACGCAAAGTATTTCTAGAGCCTCCAGCTTTTGGCTGCAGAACTGTGAGGTTGCTGCTGAGTTATTACAAGAGCTGCATGAACCCATGCCAAGCCCTGTCTATAGAGGGAACAGACATTTCCTTCACATGTAGCTTTCTCAGGTATATATTGGTCTACCAATTAAAAATATAAATTTATTTTAAAGTATAACTGAGTTCCTAGTTATAGGAAGTTTAAGTTGTTTCTTAAAAACTATCATGTATTTTCTCAAATTGTGGCTATTACCTTGTCAAGTAAAGTATGCAGATTTCAATAAATCTAGCTTTTAATGCTAGTGTCAACAATGCATGATCTTTCTTTCTTTTTTTTTTTTTGAGACGTGGTTTCGCTTTGCAGCTCAGGCTGGCCTGGAACTCATTTTGTAGCCCAGGGTGGTCTTGAACTCACAGTGATACTCCTGCCTCAGCCTCCTGAGTGCTAGGATTACAGGAGTGCACCACCATACCTGGCCTTTGCATGATGTTTCTCAGCCACTCAATTCTTTTACATATAGAGTGAGATTTATAATGCTAGAATCATCACACTGCTGTGAAATTTGATGACACAATACCAGTGGCATTGAGTATGCTCCATAGCTCTTACAAGAAACCTGTGAGTTTCTTTTTTTTGAAAACCAAACAGATTTAGCCCAGAAGACATGCCATTCACCACAGTTGTGTGCAATTTCATTGCATGGTCAGCTGGATTTTCTGATAAGCTTATTTTTAAATGTGTCACAGCTTGCACTCTGCGTATAGTTTTGATACAGATGTTGGGTGATATTTTCATTTATGTTAATGAATTATATGAAAATAAAATAATAAAGATGTTTTAGAGCCACATGAATCTGCAACATCACTAGATGTGAACATCTTTGTCACTGAATTGGTAATTTTGATGATTGGAAGAATATTTCTTTAATTTTTTGTTTTGCAGCACAACTACAGACCTCAGATATAACATACTTTTGTAGTTTAATTTGCATTGGTTACATTTTCCCCAGAACTTTCTTTTTCTTAAACTTGTTTTTTTTTATTTTAATTGTACACATTTACAAGGTACAGTGTCATAATTTGATACATGTAAACAGAGTGTAATGGTTAAATCAGAGTAGTTAGTATTTCCATCTCAAGCATTTTAAAATTACTATGTAATAAGAGTACATATTCTTGCAGTATGTCCATCACTGTCTTAAGTCTAGATCAGAAGTCAGCAAAATTTTTCTGTAGGGAGCCTGGTAGTATACATTTTAGGCTTTGCAGGCCGTACACTCTCTCTCTCTCTCTCTCTCTCTCTCACCCAGCGATTATAAAGGAAACAGCAAAAGCAGCCAATGACAACGTGTAAGTGAATGGAATTTATCGTTTTCAAATAGTCTTGTTTACAAAATGAGGAAATGGCTAGATTTGTCCCATGGGGATATTTGCAGACGCCAGATCTAGAAGAATAAATCAAACTGTGAGCTGAGGGTTCGCACACTCCTGTGGCGTATGCACTCTCATCAGGGTTGATGGGCGGCTATCAGTGTGACGTCACTACACGCAGCTGGCAGAGGTGTGCAGCAGCGCCCTGAGCAGGGACAGTTTTCACAGCTTCTACGCCTCTTCGCGTCTGCCTCCAGTGCGTGCGGCCCCCAACACTAAGCAGTTCTCTCGGTGGATACCTGCTGAGTGTCTCACAATCTGACTCAGTTCTGATTCTCTCTACTTGGAGATATCTACAGGTCCAGGCTGTCTCCTACACTTTTGATTCACTAACTCTACCCTGGAAGTTCCCATAACCCCCTCCTCAGGTTTAATCAATCACTAGAATGAACCATAGAACTCAGAAAAACATTTTATTTACTAGATTACTAACTCATGGTCAAAGGATACAATTCAGAAACAGCTAGATGGAGAGATGCTTAGGGAAAGGTATAGGGTATAGGTATGGAGAACCCACGTCCTCTCCAGGTACACCTCTCCCAGCATGCGGAGGTACTCAGAGGCTCTATGAACCCTTTTCTTTGGCTTTCTATGGAGGCTTCCCAGTGTTAGGTACAGTTGATTGTATCGTTGGCCATTGATGACTGAGTCATTCTCTAATCCTTCTCCCCTCGTTGGAGGTCTGGGGTGGGGCTGAAAGTTCAACCTTTAATCACAAGAATGGTTCCTTGGGCATCCAGCCCCCAGTCTGTGGTCATCTAGGGGCTGGCTTTCCGGAAGCCGTCTAATTAACATAAACCCAACTGTGGTTAAAAGAGACTTGGTCTGAATAATAAAGGATCCTCTCATCACGTAGGGAATTCCAAGGCTTTCTCTGTGCTAGGAATGGATGGAAGACCAGAAATGTACCCCTTATAACTCACAAACTTCATCAGAGTATTCCCACCATGCAGATGCAGTAAAGGTGAACAACACCAGTAGTACAGATTATAGTAAAATGTAGTCAGATGCTTGGGAAGTGCTGACTTTTGAGTATTCACTTCTGTATTGAATACAATTTATTTAACTTTAAATTTATATGGCTTACATTTTAATAAGGGCTGCATTTAACAACTTTCCAAAATTCTTAAAAGTGTAACCGTTGGCTCTTGAGAGGTAGGATGGCAGCTTCCACATAGCACCGTTTGCCTTCCTATATCCAAGCGTCACCTAAAAGTTCCCAGTATACAGGGTGTCAAGAACCGGAAGAAAGCACTCTGAAAGCTTTCCAGACAGCAGTGCCCAGGAGATGTCCGAGTCTAGGTTCTGCTCTCCTTTATCTTCAGATTTCATGTATTCCAGGTGTACAAAATGATATTTATATATACCTATAGGAGCTATAATGTTTACTACTCTGTTTTGGGGGTGATCTGGGGGTCCCCAAGGGTCCTTTGTAATTGAAGACTTGGTGTCTAGTGTGGCACTGTTGGGAAGTGGTGGAACCTATGGGGAATGGACCTAATGTGAAGTCACTGGGACCAGGCTTGACCCCTCCTGTCCCCTGTTCCTGGTTGGAGACATGATCCCTTGCTTACCCTGACACGAGTTCCTGTCCTTGTCATCCACCATCTGTTCAGAGGCTCTCACCAGAACTACACTGATAAAGGTGGATGCCCATGAGCTGCCAAAACTGTGAGCTAAATAAACCTCTTTTGGTAATAAAACCCAAAATGTGCAGCACATAATAAGAAAGGGAAAGAAATGGCTTAAAGGAAGGAACAACTGGGATGAGGGAACGAAGGAAAAGAAAGTACTAAGGCGTATATATGTGGATCGGTGGCCTAACTGTACTGCTGATGTTTTCTGTTTATTGAGGGGAATAGTTAATGCTTAAATATTTTTTATGTTTTGACCAATTTTGCATGCTTATATCTGGTAATCTGAGCAACTCTTGTGATGACAGTGATTTGCAGTATAACAACTACTGATGAATTCCTACAATCCTGTCTAGTGAAAATACATATTGTCTCTAATGTTCTTTTAAATTATTATTTTCTTAGCCCCTTGAATGGTTTGATTAGTCTTCTGTTCTTACATCCGGTAATCTGAGCAACTTCGCTGAAGATAACAATATGTAACACAACAAGCACTGTTAATTCCTATCATTTGGTTTGAGACCCGTATCATTTTTAATGCCCTTGCATTGTTTTGTTTGTATTTTGATATTGTTCTTTTTTTGTACTATTTTCTTTAAAATAAAAAAAAAATAAATCAACCTCTTTTGCCTCATAAGGAGCCCATGTCAGGTATTTCATGATAGGGGCAAAAAACTAAACCAGGCAGCGTGTACATCCTCTCTCGCGGCTGTCTTTTTTCTCGTTTTGCTCCCCCGAGGAGGACAGAAACCTCACCCAGCTCCTCAGGTAGCTCTTGCCCCTCTCCCTTTTTCCTCCTCCCTCTACTTTCCCCTTTCTCTCTTTTGTGGTACTAGGGACTGAGCTAAAGGACCCTCACTGAGCTACATCCCCAGGTCTTTGTAAATGTTTTTGAAAATTTGAGACACGTTTTCACTCAGTTGCTAAGTTTACCAGCCTCTTGCAAAATGCTCAGCTTTCCAAAATGCTGAGATTACAGATGTGTGTCACCGTACTGGCTGGCATTAGTTCTTAACATACAGTCTACACAGGACTCTGTGTAGGACTCATCAGGGCTGTGCGTGGACTTGGTCGCTCAGAGGTCTCTCCTTCCTCAGTCCGTTTGCCCTTCCCTGGATCTTCCCTACTACTTCCTGCTCCCACATCGAGGCCTGTCCCCTTCAGCTGCACTTGCCACTAAAGCCAAGGAGACTCATCATCCAGGTGCTTGGACAACTTCTGTTTCTCAAGGTGGAGGAATATTAGAGCCTTCCCTCAGCTAGGCAGAGAAGAAAGAGGAAGGGAAAGATGTACTTCTTATTCTTTTGAGATCCCTCCATGCTGAGAATAAAGCCAATATTTCACATGTAGAGTTACTTGGCTACTAGTTTCTCCTGTTCAGCACAGTGCTAGTGTTTTTAAAAACTAAGCTCTGGATAAACATTAGTTCTCACTGGTTACAAATAGAAGAGATTGTCAATCTAGGTTTATAAAATGTTTCATAGTGGACTTCAGTGAAGAATTAGGTGGAAATAAAGGGGACACTGACTCATGCTGTACATATAACTTAGATTTCTAAGAATACTTATAAAATGCATAAATTAAGGTCTAGGTATGTGTTATTGATAGTGATGGCCACAGCCTTTTTGGAGTTTCAGAAAACCATAAAGCCAGTAAAGGAAGTGCCTGCTATCTAAATTGCTGGTCTCTAAATTTCCTTATTATTTTAATTGTAAATATCAATATTCAGGTGAAAAGAAGGTAGAGGTTAAGACTTCATCAGTCCCAATATCTTTGAGAAGCACACTTGTCTTTCAGTCTTACACTTATGAAGACAATTGTTATTGCCCCATGAAAGGTATGCAGACAAAGAAATTCCACTCTCTAATGGTAAGGGCATCTATTCTGAGGCAGTGCATGAGCCTGGATAAAGTTAAATTTACTGCACAGAGCACCCAATTGCTAGGTCCATACACCTTGCTTTGATATTTTACAAGTGTCAAAGTGAGCAGAGAGTATATAATTGTATTTTTATTTTAAAGAGAAAGAAAACAATAACAAAATAACAAAGATAAAAACCAAACAACACAAAAACAATAGAAGTGATACAGAATTTCAAAATAAGATGATAGGAAATTAACAATGGTTGTTATATTACGTATTGTTATCTTCAGCTAAGTTGCTCGGATTACCAGATGTAAGAATGAAAAATTGATCAAACAATTAAAGAGAGTAAAAAAGAATAAAAAGCTCCATTGGAAATGATATAGAGCTGCATTGAAGAAGATGGTAGGAATTCAGCTGTGGTTCTTATATTGCATATTGTTGTCTTCAGATTAGTTGTTCAGATTACCAGGTTAGTTGTTCGGATTACCAATTGCAAAATTGGTCAAAAAATTTAAGCATTAACTGTTCATTTAAATAAACCAGTAGACATCAGCAGTACAATTATCCCAGCTATCCTTGTATATCCATATATATTTTTTCTTCCTTCTTTCTTTCTTTTCTCCTGTCTTTCATCCCAGTTGTTCCTTCCCTTTCAGCAATTTCTTTCCCTTTCACAACAGCTATTGTACCTTCTGAGTTTTTTTTACTCTTTCACGTTCTTACACTATGAAGACAATACAATATTTACATACGTGGGTCTGATTTATTTCATTTATGAGTAAGGTCTCTAGTTCCACACATTTACCTATAAAAGCCTTGAGCTTTTCTTTATAGATGAGTAATACTCCATTTATAAAAATACCACATCTTTTTTATCCATTCCTCAGTTGATGGGCATTTGGGTTGTTTCCAAGATATAGCCATGACAAATTGTGCTGCTATAAACATGGGTACACATATATTGCTGTGGTATGATTTCAGTTTTTCTTGAAAAATACCCAGAAGGAGAATAGGTGAGTAAAGTGGGACCTCTAATCCTAGCTTTGTGAGGAATCTCCAGACTGATTTCTACAGTGGTTGCACCAGTCTACACTCCCACCTAGAGTGGAGAAAGGTTCCTTTTTCCCCACGGCCCCATCAACATTTGTTATTGGTTAATTTCTTGATGACAGCCATTCTTTTGGGGGTGAAATGGAATCTCAGAGTTGTTTTAATTTGCATTTCTCGAATGACCAATGATGTTGAACATTTTTACATATATTTATTTGCAATTTGTATTTCTTCACCTGAGAAGTGTGTATTCATCTCAGATGCCCATTTTTGGATTGGGTCTTTGAATTTTGGGGGCCAGATTTTAAAGAAATTCTTTATATGTTCTAGATAGAAGCCCTTGGTCTGAGGGACAGTTGGATAAAATTTTTCCCAATTTGTGGGTGTTCTTTTTACTTTGTTAGTGATTTCTTTTGATGCATAAAAACTTTTCAATAAGATGAGATCCCAGTTGTTGATCCTTTGAAGTATTTTCCGTGCAGTTTGGTTTTTGTACATGAACTCTGCCTACATCTGTATCTTCAAGATTTCTACTGACTTTCTCTTCCAGTAGATTTAGGGTTTCTGTTTTAATATTTAGATCTTTGATCCCTTTTGACTTTAGTGCATGGAGATAGACATGGGTCTAGTTTTAATCTTTGGCATGTGGCAAGCCATGTTTTCCAGCACCATTTATTAAAGAGGCTATCTTTCTTCTAGTGAGCATGTTTGGCCCCTTTGTCAAAGAGTGTAAACATATTATCTCCCTAGTGTAAGAACATGAAAGAGTACATAAAACTCAGAAGGTACAACAGATATTGTGAAAGGAAAAGAAACTGCTCAAAAGGAAGGAACAACTAGGATTAGGGATAGGAGAAAAGAAAGAAGGGAAATATATATATATAATATATATATATATAATATATATAATATATAATATATACACACACACACACAATAGCTAAGATAGTTGTACTACTAATTTCCATTGGTTTATTGAATGGAATAGTTAATACTCAATTTTTAAAATTAGTTTTCCATGCCTAGAAGTGATCATCTGAACAACTACTTTGAAGATAACAATATGCAGTATGACAACCATTGTTAATTTCCTATCTTCTTGCTTTGGAATTCTGTATCATTTTTAATATTTAATTTTTAAAAAATTATCTTTAAAATAAAACAATTTAAATATTCACTATACTTTTCACATATACCTTGTATGATCCTATAGTGATTTGCAACATGTTTTCTTCCTCATCTGGATTCTCTGTTCCTCTCCTAAATTAACGTGACTCTTGCATTTCCTTTCATCCCCAGCCCTGTTAAAAATAATAGACCTAATGTTTTTGGAACATTTTTCAGTTTACAGAAAAACAAAGGTAAAATGAGCAGTAAGTTGAATTCCCATATCCCCTACTTCCCAGTTTTTTACTGTTGACCTCTTGCATATATTGTGCTATATTTGTCACAAATTATGAACCAATATCAATGTATTTTTGCTAATTAAAGCCCATGGTTTAAGTGGAGTAAATACACAGCCTGTCTGTTTTACTATTCTATGGGGTTTTGAAAGATGTTTGTATCATGTATTCACCATTACAATATTCTACAAAATAGTTTCACCTGTGTTGCACTTACTCCTCCCCTCCTTCCTCTTTGTGAATTCCTGGCAACTGCTGAAATGTTCATTGTTTCTCCAGGTTTGTCTCTATCTCCCTTTTCTGATTTCTACATTGGATAGGACAATTTAGCTTACGTCTTGTGATGGTTAAGCTTAACTTTCAATTTGACTCACTTAAGAGACTCCCGTTGAGGTGATTGGCTCATGGGGATGCTGTGCTTACTGATGCTCGTAGCTGAATGTGTTGCTGGAGGGGTCAGGTGGGAAGCGGGTCACTGGGAGTGTGTCTTTGGAGGGTGCGTGTCTTAGTGGCGCTCTGCCCCTGTGTTCTGCTTCCCAGACACCACGATGTGAACAGTTTTGCTCCACTATGCTCTTTTGCCTTGATGTCCCTTCCTTGGAGCTAGAGGACTGTGGACTGAAATCTCTAAATTCATGAGCAAAAACAACTATTCTTCCTCTAGGTTGTCTATTTGGTCCCAGTGACAAAAAGCTGACGAATATACTTCCTCTGTGCTTTAAACTCCAGTGCTTCAAAAATTGGTTTCGTTATTCCAATCTTTTTTTATAAACCAGAAGCTGTACACAAAGGAACTTGCTTAAACCCTTCCTCATCTAGCACAGTTTCCTATGACTTTGAGGAAACTTCTCCTTGAATTTCTACCCACACCTTCACTTAGGCCTGATAAAGCATGCCAAAGTTGGGAAGCAGCTCTGAAGTACACACATTTTGCAAGTCTGTCTTTTCTTCTGTAATTGTCTTGAGCCAAGTTTTCCAGCATCTCGCCTCTATAGACAGGGCCTCTGGAAGATGCGCTCTCTTTGAGGTTCCTAAGGCTTTACTGCACTGCAGCTTGAGCTAATTGAATGCGTCCGGAGTAGGTCTGGAGAGGATGGCTTATTTCATTCCCATCTGCTGAAAGTGAATTCTCCGTGCAGAATCAGCCAGTCTGCAATTGTGATTAACTTGTGGGTAAATAACATTAATCCTGTTTTCTTGGGCTGTGAGATCTGGTCCAATTTGGAAGTCCAGGGGGAGTTCCTTAGGTAAATATGCAGCCTGGAGAATCACCACATAGAGAAAAATGTTATATGAAGCTGTATGCCAGGTTTAATTTTAATATTAGTCTATGAGATCAGCAGAGATGAAATTTACCTTGGGAGAAAGAGCTGGCAAAGGTCACCCAAGGAGGGGGTAATGCTTCTGACTTAACAGATTTTGCACAGTAAAGAATTTCTTCTTTCCTTCCGTGTCTTTCTTCTTTATTCCCTTCTGGTCTCTGACCCTAAGCTCGCTCTTCCGATGCTGAGACTTGGGAGCCACGCTCACACGTGAGGGGTGTGATGGAGCTGGAGGGACTTTCTAGTCTGTGGAAATTCTCATTGATTATACCCTTGGAATTCATCTCTCCTCCTTTTTAAACTTCCTCTCCCCATCTTCCTATCCTAGATCTCCTCCCTCTTTTTTAAAGAAACAGAGCTTGTGCACAAACTTCACCATGCTTGGTTTATGTCTGTCACGTAAAGGCATACTGTGATCTTGCTGGATTTGCTCTCATTCAGTTAAACCTCATTTTTTATATTTTAGCTTTTAATAGTGTGTATTCTATGTTTGGTGAGCAGCCTGCAAAAGATTAAGTCTAAGAATCCAGATTGGCTGTGGAAGTAGTTTTTCCTTGGGCTGATGGATAATCAACTCCTTTTTGTGTATTTTTTTGCAGTTTTGATTGACTGTCCATCTTATTAAGTACCTACTGAAAACACAACTCCTAATTTTGTCCTAGTGAATTTGTCTTGGGTTCTTTTTCTGGCTGGGCAGACTCTGAGAAGGTTCTCGAATTTAGCAGCAAGCTAGCACCATGAGTTCCTACACATGGGAGCAAACTCTCTGGGGTTGTTTATGAGTTCCAATGGCTCTGGATTCTTTTCTGTCTTGCCTCAGTGGGCTGAGGAATTCTTGCTTGAGGTTGAGGCTTGGGATATATTTATCTAATGTACCACACCCTCAAACATTGCATGGCTCTGGTTTCTGGAGGAGGAACCCTGGGAAGGTTGTTGTGAAAAGGACTATACAGGTTTACACTGGAGTTCATCGGATTGTTTTTCCATTTTATAAATCCTTTTCCATACTTAGAATTTAAGAGAGTAATTTTACCTTGTATTAAACAAAACAATGCTGTGAAAAATCCAACTATTTTTAGGCTGAGTGTAATGATGTATTGCTTCTTCCCAAATAGCACCCCAAATTTTCTCATTTCTATTTGTACTCCAACTCGAACAACATTTACGGACTTCATAGATTTGGCACTTGAAGTACAGTAGGATGTCTTCAGTGTATGTCTAGGGTGCTAGGAAGGTGCTGTCCTAGGAATGAATGACTGGATTTAGGTGTAGTAGGGTGCCAGGCTCTAGGCTGTGCATGTGACCACTGTTTCAGTTATTTTAGTATTACATAATACCAGCACTGTGGAAGTGCTGAGTGCTAACAGCAATCAACTGTCAGGAGCTGCCCGGAGGGAGGCAGGTGGTGGGGACCAGGTGGGAGAGAACCTCAGACTCGTCCCTCTGTCTTCGCATTCTTCTCCTGCTTCCTGCCTGCCGCTTGGTTTCTTCAGCACTGGGTTCAGGCCAGGCGGCTATGGCTGCATGTTTGCTCCCTTCTCCCCAAGTTTGTGTGTTGAAATTCACCTCTAAGGCAATGGTATTGGAGGGCTGGTCTTTCAGAGGTGATTAGAGCATGGCAGAGAAGCCCCTGTGATTGGAATATGTCTGTATAAGAAGAGACACAAGAGAGGTTGCTTCCTCTCTGCTCTCTGTTGTGTGAATATGCAATGAGGACAAGACCATCTAAAAGCCAGGAAGTGGACCATTCCATTACCAGAGACAACCATGTTGACACCGTGATCTGGACCTCTAGGCTCCAGAACTGCACGATATAAACATTTATTTTTTAAACCATCTAGTTTATGTTTTGCTGCAGTAGCCCAAGCAGACTAAGATACATGCCAAGGGGCTATTAGGAGTCCTGGTATATAGGCATTCAGATAACTCACCATCAGATCAGGTCAAATTTTCTACTAGCTGTTCTCTAATTTAAGACACTTCAAGTAACTAGGCCTCTTAGCCCTGTAACCAAGCCACAATGCCAGATCCAGTGCTAGGGACTGGGCCTTTGCCATGATTCATGTGCGTGAAATTTGCACCAGTACCCAGGCATGCACATTTGGACCTGGTATCTGCCAGCTCTCTTTCTGCCCTGTAAGTGTCTACCAACTTGACCCCCACTATTTACCATCTCTCAGGGTCCTCCAGATGATGGTATACATGAGCTATGGTCCAAAATCACACTTTGTTAAATACCTGTTTGTGTACCTTAATTTAAGCACTAGCTACTTTGTTTATATGTATATTTCCTTCAATTAACTGCGAGCTATTGAGGGCAGCTTGTGGATCATTTCCCCATCCATCCACATGCCCACCGCTGTACATCTCACCCAGCGTTTATTGAGCACCTATTATGTGGAAGAGTCTGTGTTTGATATTGGGAACCCAGCAAGCAGTGTAAGATTATATTCCTTTCCCTGCCTGGGTAACATCAACATCTAGCACAATGCCTCCAGCTAGTCGTTGGTCAGTAATTATTTGTCGAGAGATAGAGGAGCTAATGACTTATACAACTTACTCATGACATAGTGATCTCCATCCTTATGTGGAATTCTTCCGATTGTCTACAGTAGTGTTTCCTCCTAGGAACTGCTTTTCTCTGCTGGATATGTCTGGTCTAACGAGTTCCAGAACGCTATGCTGATCCAAATTTTGGCTTCAGCTTAGAGGATTGGAGGCGACTGATGCAGTGCAAGATAGTTTTCCTCTGGGATAAGAAATCAGGTCAGAGTGCAGCCCGCTTGTTCCCCAATGCACTGCGTGCTGGTGCCCTTTGAGAAACTACGCTGATGAGTTTAATGCACAGTAAACACTAGTGGGTCAATTTATTCTTTTTCGAAAACTCAGTGTAGATGACTGTTTTCAAAAGTGTGGTCTGAGGATCCCTGGGGTCCACAAGACTTTTCCAAGAGGGTCAGGAGTTCCAAACCATTATCATAACAATATGAAGATATTATTTGCTCTTTCACGTTCATTCTGTCATGAATTGACAGGGGGAGTTTTCCAAAGGCTCCATGACATGTAATATTGCCATAGATTAAGGGCAGAAGATATAAGTATTTAGCTCTTCTCTGTGAAGCTAGACATTAAGGGATCTGAAAAAAGATAAAATAGGATGAGAAGAGGGCAAGTGTACGCAAAAAGAAATTAAGATGTGTTATGTATGTGTACAAACTCCACACATAAAATGTAGACATTGTGTACTACAGACATGTACTCATAAAAAAGAAATACATTTTTAATAAATGACACTTCTCACTATGTTTTTTGCTTTGAAAATGGAGTTACTTTTGTTAAAATGTGTTATTTATGTTAACATATAATGTATTCAACATTGTTATTTTAAATGAATTGAATATTGCTCAGATTAAAAAATTCAAATGTGGTAAATATCAATGGATGTAGCAGTACAGCTAGCCCACATAAACAAAAGCTCTTTGTGGGCAGAATCAATAACTTTTAAGATAGTAAAGGAGTTCCACTGTAAGTCTGAGAATCATTGGTATAGACCAATTTCTGCATGTGGAGGCTTTGCTATCACTGACTGGCTTTGAATCCTGGCTTTACATTTACTACCGTATGATTTGAGTAAATTACTTACATTCTGGGGGCCTCAGTTTTTTAGTTGGTAAAAGAGTTAGATAATAATATCACTCATTGTCTAACTCATTGAGCTATTGAAGGCATTAAATGAGGTAATGAGTATTTACTAGATACTTTGAACAGGGCCTGGAATAGCATAAGCCCTGAATAGTTAGTAGCACATGACAGCGTTTCAAATGTAAACTCTGGTAGTTCCCTGTATTCACAAGAGATACATTCTGAGATTCCTGGTGGATGCCTGAAGGTAGTATTGGCCCCTATAATTTGAAGTCTTTTCCCATTTAGCTAAACACTTATCACACATGTGGCTGTAACTTCTAGGGTTTGAAGCATGACAGCAAAATCAGCACAAATTTCTTTGTCCTTCACAATTTCACGGATGGCAGAGTCCTTTTTTATCATAGATCTTAGCATATAATATTCTTCTTTCCCTAACCTGAGAATCTTCACATTTTCACCTAAAGGAATTACTTTATGGGTTTTCTTTGACATGGCCAAATAGCCAGCATCACTATTCTTATCCTTTGGAGCTGTTTGTTAGTAAAGCAAGGGTTACTTGAACACAGGCACTGCTATACCACAGCAGTTGATCTGATCACTAAGATGACTACTAAGTGACTATTGGGCAGGTAGCATATAAAGTGCAGATACAGTGGGCCAAGGAATGATTCACATGCTAGGTGAGTCAGCGCCAAATTTCATCATGTTACTCAGAATGATGTGTGTTGCAGTGAGGGTTTACAAGGGACTAGATTTAATACAGGTTACATAATTCATAGGATTATTTTATAACAGTCACCTGAAGAGTTAAATGTAGAAGAGTACAGGAGATCTGTCCATGCCTTAGAGACCCAAATAATCCAGCTGAGGGCCTGGATCTCACGGCAATATCGTGCTCGAATCCAGCTGAAGGCCTACAGCCCGTAGCAGCGCCCCCTACAGGTCCAACTGGAGACCGTGAACCCACAACAACACCTCATGCAAGTTTGTATTAAGGATATACACTGGAAAGACCCAAAGGTCAGTGATGCAAGCAAGCCCGCAGGTTGTGACATCTGCACTGGAGCCAGGAAGCGACAAGGTAAGAACCAGAGCTCCCCGGAAAAGAACCACAGCCATCCTTTGCAATAGCGAGGACCAGAGCTCCTTTGATGATGAGAACAGCTAAGTTCGTATTAAGAAAACTAGTGTGATAAGCTTCTCCAGGAGAATCAGCAGCGCACCATCTTCCCCTCTAGCTCTCTTTTTATGCTGTTGGCGACAACCCTCAGGCGGGCCCTCCGCAGCCAGAATCACACTGATTCGGTTCAGCTGGATGTTGCAAGTTCACCATTATTTAATCCACCACAATGTGCAATTGAAAACTCATGATTTTTTTCTATAATTATCCATTTAATATTTTCAGACCATTGTTGACTGCAGGTAACTGAACCTGCAGAAAGCGAACGATGGATAAATATCCTTATTTTAGAATACTCAGAAAATGTGGAAAATTATTGGGAAAAAAGTCATCCATGATCCAAATCCTCAAAAATAGGCACTGGTTGCCTTTTGGTATTTTTTCCCACATAATTTGCTTGTTTGCCTGTGTCTCTATATTTGCTCTTTATATAGTTTATGCCTGTTATTGTATAATATATTTTGGGTAACCTCTTACATAGTTTTATGAAATATGATTCCTCACGGCTATATCATAATATTTATATTGTATGATATAGTCTATATAATAAATTTAGTCTTTCCCCTTTTAGATTGGGTTTTACTATCACTACTCTAAATCCTACATGATTAACATTCTTGTACATTAATCTTCATCCAAGTCTCTGATTATTTTCTTAGAGTAAAATTGTGATGGTGTAATTACAGGATCCAAAAACGATGTATCTTTCCAAGTAGCTATTTAGAATGTTCGTATCCATTACAATATTTTCAGCTGTGTGTAAGAATGCCTGTTTTATGACATGCACATTTGTCAGTGTTTAAAATTGTTTTATTGAAAATTAATTTTTGCTGATTTGCTAGTTTTAAGTGGCACACAACATGTGAATGACTGTTCATTTCCTTTGAATTTTAACAAACAAGTTAGTAAGATTTCCCTATTGATTGGTAAAAAGTCTTTAACTTTTGTCTATCAGGTGTGTAGCAAATATTCTTCCTGGTTGTTGGCTGACAATTTTTTCATTTAAAAATGTGTTAAAATATTAGGTGAAAATTTTATGTACTCAGATCTATTTTTACAAAAAATTATCTTCCATTGCTTTTGTGCTTTTCTCAGTCCTATCTTGAATTAAATCATTTAATATTTATCTCTTTAATACATCTGAATTTTATGATCGTGCGTGGTTGAATACAGCTTGAACTTGATTTTTCAAAATAATCAATTCTTTCTGTACAAGTTTTTGAGTAGTCCACCTCCTCCCCATTTTTTGTGATGCTTTCTTTTTCAGACCTCACTTTCAAATTTGTTTGATGGTCTCAGGGCTTCCAAATATTTCTCTCTGTATCTACAGAGTGATTATTGTACCAAGATCATTCTCTTTTAATAAGGTTTATAGTATATTTTCATATTTGGCAGAGCAAAAATCTTCTCATTACTCTTCCTCCAAGCTGATCCAGCCCTTTGCTTTAGTATTTCAGATGTATTTTTAAAATTTTCTTTTTAAGACTTTTTTTTCCCTATTCTCTGCATCTCACTGACATTTTGGTTTTGATTTCGGCAGAGGGAAAAATTAATTTGGATGAAATCGTATCTTTACAGAGCTCAGCTTTCTCATGTGGGAACGTGAGTTATCGCTGCACCCTTCAGCTTCTCCCTTGTGCCTATCCAGAAAGTTTTGAATTTTCCTCCCATAAACACCACATAAGTGCTGTTAAGATTAGTTCAAGGAGTTTTATCTGAATTGAATGATTTTTCTATCTCTTTTATAAGCTTGTTAAAATTTATCTTGCATGAGCAACTCTTGAATGCTGTTATTAAGTTTCAGAGTAGATAAAAACATCTCTTGATACTTCTAGGTGTGTAACAGTATTTTCAAATCACTATAATTTATTTAATACATTTGCATATGTGATATGAAACCTAACATTATATATCATATAAAATGTTGGTAAAATATATGTTAGTTTTGTTTCATGTCTTATGGATTAATTAGAATTCATAGCAGCATTTTAAGTAATTATGGTGATAGCAGACTTTCTTCTCTGGATTCTTCTGATGTTTCTAATAAAATGTTAACTGGTTGTTTAATATAGAAAAATAGTCTTCATTATATTGATGATACATCTACATTTCCACAGGTCTCCTGTTCCCTCTCTTACTCTCTTTCCTTCCTTTCTTTCTTCCTTCTTTTCTTTCTTTCTTTCTTTCTTTCTTTCTTTCTTTCTTTCTGTCTCTCTCTCTCTCCCTTTTTTTCTTTCTTAGTGGAAAGGGCAGTGCATTACAAAATGACTTTTTAGCATTAATATTTCAGTGAAGTTTTCCTTAAGTTTTCTTTTTATGTGATGTAAGAACAGAATCCCTAATATTAAACTATTGTACTTCCATGATAAAACCTGTTGAATTCGATATTTTATTCCTTCTGAGGTTTATAGAATTCCTGCATCTTCCAAAGATAAAAGATTGAAAGAATTTGACTTTCTTTATGGCCATTAGTAGTGAACTTGCTACTTTAAAAATCTAATTGTAACTATAAATATTTTGGATTCGAAAAAATTTACTTCAGAAATTATTTTTCAAGTTTGGATATATAACATTGCAATATTTTTCCTATGCAAAATATAAACTATATTTTTTACTAATAAAAAGTTTCTCACCTTTTTCTTCTCAGTGTGACTTGAACCTCATATGATAGTGATATTCTGAGGATTATAATCCTAATCTAATTAGGGAAAATTTGTGTACTGTATTAAAAGTGCTTTTTTGGGAGTGCATTATTTCATTTATGTCATCCTATGGAACACAAAGATAATGGGGTAAAATACGGGTGGTCTAGAAACCAGACCAGACATAGAATAAATTCAAGTGCTTATTTAATAATGATTAAATTATAATGTGTTAGTTACTGAATACATTTTTAGTGCATTGGAATTCAGACATTGTTATCAGTTTTGTAAAAATAAAAATGTTTATAGAAGTTTGCATGCCAAGAATTTGTTTATCCCATTTTACTTTCAGTAATTACTTTACTTACTCTAGTGGCCAGAAGGATCAAATCAAATAATGACTTCAGCTGTAACTACTAAACTACAAACAAAGCCTCAGACGGTGCAGGAAACACAGAGCTGAGAGAGTGTTTCTATAGATTAGCTTTTGGAGCAGGGTGGTCTCTGCGGCCCTGGCCCAGTTCCTAGGACGCTGCTAAGGACACTAAAGAATCATCGGGTTCTCCTAACACATGAAAGTTCGGACGTGTGGGTGCCCTGGCTTCTCTCTTCCCCTCCTTCTCCTAGTGCCTTGGACATCTCTCCAGAGGCCATGTCTGTTGCTCTCGTTTGTCTTGCGAGGAGGCCACTCCTCAACTCCCTCCTCTCAGCCTGGCCCAGGGGCTTTGTGTATTGGACACATTTTGGGGGAGATTCCTGTGAGTGGCTCCCTGACTTCACAGCACAGGCATCAGTTCTCAGTTTGGGGTCTTAATTACAGCCCCCTGAACAGGACTAACACCTGAGCCTATTTGCTATACCCTGGCTCCAGAGGAAGCTGGAAGTATGAGTCCCATCTCCGCCACACAATATCCTATTTGGTGCTGCCTGTGTTTCATTTAACACTCACAGTTTGGCAATGAACATCTACTGCGTAGGTGCCAGTACTGCGCTAGGCCCTCGGACTAAAAGAATCAGGATGACACTATTTCTTAAAGCACACAAGACATTGTTCTGCCCTGCTCAACAATAAACAATTATTGGGTGTACATGGTTCTAAATTTTTGAATTCTTGTTTCTTTCTTTTTTCCAGCTCCCTGGATTGAACCCAGAGCATCACAAGCATTTCCACCCCTGAGCTAAAGTCCCAATCCTGAATTTTTTTTTTTATTTTTATTTTAAAGAGAAAAAGATAAAAGTAACAATAAAACAGAGTTTCAAAGCAGGCCAATAGGAGTGTAACAATAATTAATACATTGTGTATTGTTTTCTTCCTAGTAGATACTCAGAGTATAAGACATAGGCATGACATTTTGTTCAAACAATATTAGTACGAACCTTTCTTTTCAATGAACTAAGAAAAACTAGCTGTATAACTATCTTAACTACCTTGTGTTACATACACTAAATTCTTTTTTATGTTGAAACATATTTGTACATATTTGATACATGTATAGAGTGTATAAGAATCAAATAATGCTAATCAGTATTCCCATCTCAAACATTTATCATTTTTATGTGTTGGAAAACTGGACTGTCTAGGTATTTTGAAAGATGTAATAAATTTTCTTTAAAAGTTTAGTCATCCTACTGTGCTCTGGAGTGCTATAATTATTCTTCCTGTCTAACTATATTTTGGTACCCACATGTGACCGCTCTCATCCACCCTGTTCGCTTGCCCTTCCTACTCTCTAGTGAGCACTATTCTACCCTCAACTTCTACGGAAACAACTATTTTAGCTTCTGCATATGAGTGAGCATATGGGGTGTTTGCATGTCTGTGCCTGGTTTATTTTATTTTTTGTAACATAACATCATCCAGCTTCACTCATATTGTCACACATGACAATGTTTCATTCCTTGTGACGGCCAGGTAATATTCCCTTGTGTATATGTACCACATTTTCTGATTCACCTGTCCATGCACACCTCGGCTGGTTGTAGTCTTGGCTGATATGAATCCTGCTGCAACAAACATGGCAGTTAGATGTCTCTCTCTCTCTCTTTTTTTTAAATGATTTTGTTTCTGCACAGTCTTAAGAAAGTGAGGGCAATTTCTTGGGCAGGTGATAGTTCACAGTCAGACTCTTTAGCATCCTGCAGACATGACCTTTAAAAGTCAGTGCCAACAGTGACAAGACAGCTGTAGGACCATAGGCCCAAGAGGGTAATGACACGATTAATGCTGCAGATTCACTTTCATGAATGGAATGAAAATGAAAAATAATTCCCAGGCAACTCAGCACTCTGGCTCAGCAAAATAGTATTCTCAGTTCTGAAATTAATATTGCAGAAAATATCAAAGTGAGTGATCATTTATACTAATTGTTCAAAGCTATTAACCTTAAAAGATTATTTTTCTAATTTTTATTACAGCAAAACCAAGACAATCAACACTAAAGAAAGAGCCTTCAGGCTTTAAAATCATGTAGGGAAGCATCTATTTTTAGATGGTTAACAAATGTATTTGGTTTTGAATTTTCAGTTGGACACAGCTCATTAATGAATATAGAAAAGTCAAGGAGCATGGAGATGGGCTAGATTTCACTATAATTCAGCATGGCTTGTCTTGAAGAATAGCTCCAGGTCGCATCCAGGGTGTTAATGACAGGCAGGGGCTAAACATAGGAGGCAGGAGCTACCAAGGATGTCCAACAGCTAATCTGGAAGAAGTCAGGGCTTCTCTGCATCCTTTGTTCAGATGTCGGGCAGAAGCTGCTCCTATCACAAAAGGGTTCAAAATGTCCTTTTCTTGTGACATAAGTGGAGAAATGATGCTATTGGCAGAGAAGGAAAAGGAGAGGAGAGCCTTTTTAGACAGGAGAGAAGCGTGGGCCGCAAAGCACCAGCATGTGGACGCATCCTGTTGGCTCACTGCAGAATTGAAGGAAAAGAAGCACAGAACTCACTCATTAAGACTGTGCGTAGGGAGGCTGGGCAGGGTCCAGTCCGTCACACTGAGCCATACACACACCCTTACATTCTTGGAGGGGAGCAGAAGGTCTCTTGAGAGACCTGATGACTGTTCCTCCTTTCCAGATTTGCAGGAAGCCACAGTAGGAGTCAGGGCCAGTAGGGAGTGGACTACAGAAGGACTCTCCGTGACGATGACTCTCTCAGGCTCATCTCACTGTCCATTCTTTAGCAAATTTCCTGTGGGGTGCAACATGAGCCTCGCCACTCTTCAAAGCAGAATTCTTCAAGAGAGGTCTTCAGGAATGAGGCCTGAAGAAGAGGCCCCATTCTTTCCTGCCAGGCCAGTGAAGCAATGAGACTAATAATATCTCGGAACCAACTTGGATGGGGTTAGGATGGGGGTGGGGAAGGAGATCACAGAATCATAACAACACAGCCAAGGCCATTTTGAAGTGATATCTTTGAGAAATAGTCCAAGAACCATTGTGGGAAGTTTGAGAATATGAAAATGGTGATGAGGGGGTGGGAATGTGAGAGATGAGGGGAGAATGAGAAAATGGAGGAAGAGGGGCAGGAGAAGGGAGAGGAGAGGAAAGAAGAGATGCTGGTTCAAAATTCTATGGTGACTATTGCTTAAAAGTAAAATCTAGATGGGCAGAGAGACCAGCTAACCATTTAAAGGTAAGACAGCCTCCAAAACTATACCTTGCTGGAAAATATATAATTTTAAAAACATCATTTGACTGGATGAGGTGGTACACACCTATAATCCTAGCACTCTGGGAGGCTGAGGCAGGAGGGTTGAGAGTTAGAGCCCAGCTTAGGCAGTTTAGCAATTTAGAGAGACCCTGTCTCAAAAGAAGAAATAAACAACAGCTAGGATGTAGCTCAGTGTGAAGGCCCTGGGTTCAATCCCCAGTACAAACCAAAATAAAAAAATAATAACAACAGAACAAAAAATTAAAAGCAGAATTTATACATATCATTTAAGGTTATGCACCAGAATGAGAAAGTACTCTGTTCTCAGTTAAATCTGTATAGGAATTATAATGCATTATCATCTAAGTGTTTCAAAATATATTTTGTTAGTCACAAGTGACAAAAGCTTCGGAAGGAGTCTTGGCTGGTTCGTGATTTTCTTGTTAAGACAAAGTTTGGAGTCTGAAGACGTAAGAAGCTAAAATATTTGTAGTATAGTTTACTAAGCTCTATTTCTTTTATTTCAGTTAGTTACCTGTGAGAAGTCTATATTTTCCCTTAGGGACTCCTTTTACCTTGGAGGGAAAAAGATCCCTTTCCTTTCTGTAGTGGGTTTGACAGTCAGCAGGCACCCTGGGGTGGGCCCAGCTGGGCCACCCTCCGGGGTGCACATAGGCTCAGTGCTGACTTCTCTGAGTTCAGGGCCAAAGACCGAAGAGTAAATTTAGTTTTCCTTTGAAGTTAATAACTACCTGGTAAGGCAGAGACACCTTAAACGGCGCTTAACAGCCCCTTCTTTTCCCTGGCATACTGAAATCCGAGGACACAGGGCCCAGGCAAGTATCAGCCCATCACTGGGGGATGGGAGCCAGCTGGGTACTTGGGCCGGGTGGGACGTGCCCTTCTCAGTCCCACCTGCTCCTCCTCTTCAGCTGGGTGCTGTGTACAGAACAAAGGCAAGCTTTGCTCCCCTCAAGCCCTCCTTCTCCCAGGCTAGACAGAAAGGAAGCCAAAGGAAACGTCTGAGTGGCTGCTGTCTCTCTGTTTTACATTCCACCGGGGCAGGCAGGGGACTCTGTGAATTAGCTCAGTTTTCTTGTTCAAAGGCACAATCTCCAGACAGTATTTGGAGAAGTCTGTCTGTAACATTCTGTGTCCTCTCATGCCCACGACTTATTTGGAATGTGAAACTATTTCTAGTACAGATTCTGATAGAGATTTTGGATCAGTTTTGGAAATGCCGCAGGGATAAATATAGTCAGATATGCTGAACTTGGGGTGATGTGTGGATGTTTTAACAGGAATAAGACCAAGCAAAACACCGCATGGCCCTGCGCTCAGACAATACAGAGGGATGTGATATCTGTGAGGCAGAAGGGTGTGTGGTGTAGTACACAGGAGGCGGAGGACGAGCTGGGGGCCTTTGGGGGTTGCTGTGTATTCATGATCTTATTTAATCTCTGCACTGTGGAGTGAGGTATTTTATTCTATTTTTCATTATTTTTTTCTTTCAGATTTATTGAGGTCTATTTGATATACAAAATACTGCACATAACTAATGCATACTACAAATTGATGCATCTGATGCATACAACTCATGCTTCTGTCTGTACATTCTAGATAATAAACATACCTATCCCTTCCCAAAGTCACCCTTTGTCCCTTCTTTTCTGTGGTATTTACGCCACAATCTACCCTGTGCAACAATCTACCCTGTTAATGATATTTTAAGACAGTAGTACTTCACTTTTAACTGTGGGTACTTTGTTGAACAGCCGATCTCTAGAAATTACTCAATTTATTCAACTGTGACTTTGTATCCAGTGAACACCTCCACAATGAATGGGATATTTTACATATGGGGGGACCAGAATCAAAGAGGTTATCACTCCGCTACGTGATTCAGTTCCCTTCAGTGAAATGGGGCCTGTGCTGCCTTTTACCACAAAAGTTGTTAGTGAGGATTAAAGGAGATAAAGCAATGGGCACTTAACACAATGCCCACTGCAAGGAAAGCACCCAGTGAGTGAGGTGTTGTGATTTTACATAATTGAATTAATTCAGGAGCTCTGGTATTTCCTGACTGCCTCTTCACTACAGCTGGTTTTTCTTTTGCCATTGGTGTCCAGGAGACTGACTTCCCTCTGGTTCTCGTGCCTTTATTCTTGCCACATTCATCAAGATGCAGGATTATTTATAGGATTTAGGATTGGCTTGGAAGGGTGCTGTATTAAAACATAAATGTCTAAAAGGGAAACCTAATGAGGAGGACCCCTCATTGAAACGTGCAGCAAATGGAAATGTGAACACTGTTGCATGGCCCTGTGTTAATTTTCCAGTGAGCCTCATTACTGCGTAGTTTTGGGACTAGGATCTTGGCACATTTGTGCTCCTTCTCTGCTAGGGTTGGTCAGACCTGTGGGGTAAAGACGTCTCTAAGCGTTCTGGCTCTGTGAAAGAAGGCTCCACTGCCGGAGGTGAGCTCAGAGGGCGCAGCCTATTTCTAAGGTGGGATTAGATTTGTAAGTAAGCCTTGGAATGCTTAGTGGAGAACTTACAGGATGTATGTTCTGGCAGTGAACAGACTTTAACAAGCCCATGGTCCGGAGCATTGTGGTTTAGATGTCTTCTGACCGACCGATCCCTCTTGTTTCACTGAAACTGAGCGTCAGTCACTGTTTACCATTGTGCTTGTGCAGATGGCCTTTACATGCACTATGCCTGTTTCACATATTTGTGTAATCTCTCAGCCTCTTGTTATCTGGGCTGGCAATTGACTCCATCCAGGCAGACTCACTTGCTGATCTCCACTCACATAACTCATCTGTCCTTCCACTGCCCACTTGGATTTCCATGCACAGTCTTTGGTTAATGTTCCACTTCTTTCTCTGGGAGGCTGAGGAAGGAAAATTGTAAGTTTGAGGCCAGCTTGGCGAACTTGGCAATTTAGTGAAGTTCTGTTTCTGAAAATTAAAAAAAAAAATAAAGGTTGGGGATGTAACTCAGTGTGAAGAGAGGTTCCATCCCCAGTACTATGAAAAATTGAAAACAAAAACTCAAAAAATACCCCTCACCCCAAGTGAAAAAAGAGTGTCTGCTCGAAATTTCTCCATGAATCCTTTTAAATTCTTCACTGACTGACACTACATGATTTCAGTCCTGCCAGGCCTTCTAAAAAACACTTAAAAGAGAACAAAGGGGAAAAAATAGAAAAACTTACATTTATTGAGTGCCTGTGAGATAGCTGGCACTTTTAGGTTCTTTTATTTCCAGTATTCTTAAAGTAGAGGCTGAGATTCAGGGAGGTCAAGAATCTCATAGATTTTTTAAAAAGGGAAATCAAGCTTTAAATCTAGAACTGTCTGACTTAAATGTCTGTATTCTTTATACAGTAATAGTATTTATATTTTTCCTGGGATTGTTGTTTTCTTCTAACTTTCTCACTGTAAAATAAAACACATGTATAGAAACTCACATAAAAATAAGCATGTAGCTTAGTGAAGTTTTATAAGGTAAACAAATGCTCCTGTAAACGCCATGTGAGTCATGAAATAGAACTTTTCCAGGCATCTCAGGGGCTCTCTCTGTGCCTCACCCTCCTAGCCCCACTCCTGGTGAGAGCAGTTTTAACTGCTCTTCCTTGCATAGTCACTTCCTTGTATTTTTTAAAAATCATTTTGCTACTCAGTTATTCATACTAGACATCACTCATTTGATATGACTTTCATGTGTCTTTTCCTTTCCTTAAAATTTATAGAAGGATTAAGTGTGCTTAACCAGGAAATCTGAAATCTTGAATGCTCTAAAGTCAAAAGCATTTTGAATGCCACCATCATGTCACAAGAGGAAAATTCCACATCACGAAATTTTGATTCATGCACAAAATTCAGAATATTGTATAAAATTATCCTTAGGCATGTGTATAAGTTAAAACATGAATGAATTTTGTATTTATTCTTGTGTCCCATACTAAAGGTACTTCATTATGTAATTGTCAATATTCTACTCCCCACCCCAGTAAGACTGGCCAGTATGAAAAAATCATCCAATAACAAATACTGGCGAGGCTGTGGAGAAATAGGGACTCTATTACACTGCTGGTGGGAATGCAGACTGGTGCAACCACTGTGGAGAGCAGTTTGGAGATTTCTCAGCAAACTAGGTCTAGAGGTTCCATTCAAACCAGCTATTCCCCTCCTGGGTATTTTCCCAGAAGATCTGAAAACATCATATCACTCTGATATATGTGCACCCATGTTTATAGCAGTGCAATTTGTAATAGCTAAATTGTGGAAGCAACCCCAATGTCCATCCACAGAAGACTGGATTAAAAAACTGTGGCATTTTCGTATAATGGAATATTATTCAGCTATAAAGAGGGACAGATTTGGGGCCTTTGTAGGCAAATGATCACAATTGGACACCATACTCATAAGTGAAATAAATCAGAGGTACATGTGCAGGCAACGTATTTTATCACTGGTGTTAGAACCCGAGGGTGGGAATATAAACTAAGAGACATGAAGGAAATCTGTTCAAAAGCAAAGAACAGATGGGATGAGGGAAAGGAGAAAAGAAAGAGGCAAAAATGTATATATGTATGTATATACATATGTGCAGGATGGCTAACATGGTTCTACTATTGTCTTATGTCACTTAATGGTAAGGAATAGTTGATGACTGGTTGTTGGATCAATCTTGTATATCTATATGTGTTCTCCTTAGCATACACTTTGAAGATATCAATATGCAGTGCAACAACTATTGTTGATTTTCTGTTGCTTTGTCTATAATTCAATTCTGATTATACTGTTATTGTACTACTTTGTGTCTCTTTGTTAATGCTCTCCTTTTTCTCTTCTGTTGTTGTTGTTGTAGTTCTTTTTCTTTCACACTTAAAAAGAAAAATTATATAAAAAAAGGGAAAAAAAACAAGAAAGGAAGGGATAATTATCTAAGTATGTAAGTAAGTATGTATGTATATGCAGCATATCTAACATAGATGTACTACTGACTTAGGTCACTTTATTGTAAGGAATAGTTGATGATTAATTGTTTGATCAATTTTGCATGTCTATATCTGTTTTCCTGAATATACACTTCGGAGTTATCAATATGTAATGCAACAACCATTGTTGATTCCCTGTCACCTTGTCTGTAACTGTTTTGATTGTACTATTCTTATGCTACTTTGTGTCTGTTTGTTAATATGTTTTTGTTCTTTTACTTTAAAAAAAAATATTCTACTCCCCCTCAAAGAATCCACTGAAAATTCACATTTCTGGTCCCAAGCATTGTGGGTAAGGGATGTTCAAATTGTATGTAGAACTGGTCTATTGAGTTTCCCAGAGTCAAGATTCTGCTGCTTGTGTGCTCATGGGCAATTTTGAGGCATGCTCTGCCCTTTGTATTCCCCGCACACCAGCAGCTGAATTTAGAGGCTAGATCAGACTCAGGTTTGATACCTTTAGCAAGATTATCTATGGCCATGTGTTTTTACCAGGAAGAACATGTTTGTTTTCACTTTTTGGGCGTTAGCAACTATTGATCCTCTAAACCAAAGTCCATTCATTTATAGAGTTATAAAATTAGAATGTTCTAATTCTACCATGTTGTTTTATTTCTTAGCTGTAATAATTCTGTAAGCTTTTCACTTGATCTGTTGGTTATCTAGTGGTATGGTTCACATACAAAGGCAGGATAAGTACTTGCTTCTCTCCTTTTACTTACTAGTTTTTGAGATTATCCATTGGTTCTCTATCATCTTTGAAAGGTGACCACTTTAAAAAGCCAGAGGTTTAAATAAATGTGTTGACTTTCAACTCATGGAATTTTGATTCTTAACTGAAGAGCAGTGGGCCTGATAGCTTCTCACTATCTGGCATGTCAAGGCATGTCAGGTACATCATCTTGTCTTTTTGGTTTTTTTTTTTTTTTCCCTACTTATTCCTTCAAGAAGCCTTTTTAGTAGTGGAAAATGACATCTCAAGATAACAATTAGGATTGCTCATGCTTTCTAGATTTTCTACTGCACAGAGCTAGGCAATAAATTGATGTGGTTGCTAGTATTTAAAAATAAATTACTTCATAAATGTATACTGATCTCTCTAATTTAAATTCAGGTCTATGGGTTCTCTTATATGGGAAATCCAAAATATAATTAAAGTGCAAAATAAAAGAGACACTAGGAAGGAGGGAGACAGATCTTTCTCAAAGGGGAGAGGGATCAGGAGATGGAAGAAGAGGGGCGCGAGCAGAGAGGAAAGGGGTAAGGAAGGGAAATGAGATGGGTTATATACATGTCCCTGCTTCACACAAGGAATGTGAATATTATGGGCTGCAAACAAATACTAAGGAAAAAATCTAAAGGAAAATCACACACACAACCATAATTTCAGGTCCAGAGAATTTTTGTCTAACCTCGTGTAGATTTTAACTGTGTATTTTTTCTTCCACATCAAGAACAGGTGATAGGGTTGGAATACCCCATTACTCATTTGCTTTAACCCATGTTACATGTAAAAATTAGTAAGACTCATAGCATCGCCACCAATTTTGATTACTGAAAAACAGTTTAATAAAACTATAAGAAGTACTTAAATAAAATTTAAGGAAATTTTATTTAAAATTTCAGAAAATTAAGAAATGAAAACCAGACATTATATTCTTATTGATGAAAGCATAAAAGAACCTATCATCTTCCCTAAGGGATCAAATCTTAGTCCAATTAAGTCTTGAATCCAGAAACTTATAAATTCCTTCCAAGTTATTGCAGACAGGCAATTCTTAAAACATGGCAATACCATAGCTTTACTACCAGATCATTTAGCTATTATATAATCTCTCCATTTTAATCCTGTTTGTCTTAGTTCTAAAAGTAATTGCACACCTAATACTCATTGCAAGATTTTTTTTGCCTGTCTAATTATTTTATTTATTTGAATCTTGTATTCTAGCAGAGTCTTCAGGGGAAACTCAATGAAACAGGGGTCTCTTACTTTTGCCTATTAACAGTTTAAACCATTTTTACTCAAAGGTTAGATTTGCTGGGCATAAAATCTTTGATTCAAATTTTCTTTCTTTTATGATCTTAGATGTGTTTCTCTATTTTCTTTCAGTACAAGTTATTTAATAGAATGATGCAAACTAGCTTTATTCTTCTTCATTCTTTTATGAATGACATGTTCTTTTCACTCGATGTCTAATTGATTATTTATATTGAAGTTCAGCAAATTTATTGGGGTATGTCTTGGAGTTGATAATTCTGGATTGATATCTCAAGTAATAGAATTTTTTCAATGAGTGATTGCCTACCCCTCCTCTTCTTAATTGAGGAAAGTTTTTTGAATTATGATTTTATTATTTGTTCTGTTCCTTTGAGTTTTCTTTTGCTTCTTTAATATCTGTTTATGACCTTTAAAAAATTCCCTCCTTTCTACCTTCAAGAAGCACTATCGGCTGTGTTTCTCTTGTGTTCCTTATAGCTTTACTTCTAGAATTATTTTTCCTCTGTATGTAATTTTTTCTTAAATTTTATTCTTTCATTTCTTAGTTTCTGATTCTGATTTATGTTGTTCTCATGTGCCTTATATAATTTTCTGAATGTCTTTAACTTACGTTGAAAGAGTTTATTACTGTTTTGATTTTTTAATGTCTTTCTGGCATACTTTCATTATCTCCAGGAATACCATTAAGATACTTACTTTTTCTTATAGTCACTTTGAATGGGAATCGACTTGCATATTTTTCTCTTGCACATTTTCATGGGAGTTTAGCTTTCCCAAGTTTTTGGAAGGAAGATGCTCAATTTTGCTCAATTTTGGTCACATTCCTGAGTGTCTCCTTCACATGGGGACTGCACTGCCCAGTTTGGAGATTCGGAGGAGCTGGGATGAACTTGTCTCCGGCCCCTCATCCTTGCCCGCTGTGTAGGTGAAAACCCTTCCTGATGCAGCAGCTCCCTCAGGTTCACCCACCACACCAGCTGGGGTATCCAAGGTCAAATGGACTTCTGCTTACAGGCTGCCTGTGCCTCCCTGGTTCTCCCTCTCCAGCACCTATCATGTGTAGGTCTTCAGCACTCCCGCTTGTATTTTGGGGTGGCAGTGAAACCTTATCACTAGTTTTGTTACAGTGTTGGCCACATGTCTTGATTTTGCTATTTACAAGCTCTGTTCTGTGTGAAGTTTCTGGAAGATCCAGATATCTCCCCAGAATTCTCCTCCAGGCTGGTTATGTTGATGTTCATAGCTGTGTTCTGTGATGTTGTATAGTGAGCTGAGTTCCTCTGGCTTTCCCTGCTAGGCCAAGGGCACTGCAGGACAGGCATTGTGTTTTACTAGGCTGCCTCACAGTGACTGCTTGTGCGGCTACACATCATTTCTGCATGCAAATTCGAAAGCTACTGGTCTCCATCTTTTCATTTTTCTCATATTCTCCAGAGTTAGCATCACTGTCTGCAACTAGATGCCCAAGGTATGCCTGCACGTGCCCATCTCTAACCCGAGAGGACTGAACGTGCGCTGAGACTGACAGTTACCCTTGCTCCTCCCCCACCCCTCCCTTTTTGCCTAGAAACATTTGTCTGGGCTCTGTGTAAAATACGCTTTTATAAAAACTGAAGGATGAACGTGTCTGAAATAACCTTAAGTGAAAATAAGTAAATTAATTAGCATCTAGTAGATTCTTATTATTATGTGAGAATGCAGCTTTTCCTGTGGGGATTGGCATTAAACAAGATGATTGATAAATTGTTGTATTCACACAGTGTCACTCAGTGATATAATCATGCCTTTTGTAAATATTTAGTCAAGAGAGCAATCCAGCTGTTCCCAGTTAGGTTTCACCCAGGCAGCCAATGCTCTGATTTATCTCTTGTGCTGTTTAAGCATTGAGGAAGCCCACATTTTTATGAGCCTCTAAATACCCATAATAGCAAACAGTGAAAATGACGGCCATAATAGCAATGGCCCCAGTAATTATAAAGAAGGGTATCTGTGGTGGCCAGAAAGAAGAATGAAGAAGAAGCTATTTTTTTTCTTTCTATAGAAATAAGTGTCACTACTTCAACCTTTAAAATACTAATACCAAGAAGCTAACCTGCCCTTGTCATCCGTGTCATAAAAGACCCATAAATGAGAGCAGAATGGGCCAGGGAACTGAATTTTCAACCTTTGACCGTTTGTTGAACAGAGAATAACACAAAACTCGAATATTCTTTCCTGTGTTCTTATTTTGAGTTGTTGACTAGGAAGACTCACTAGTTTTAGATGTCAGCCTTAAGAACATTTGGCAGCGGTGAGATGATTTCCTCAGCCCTCTGTGTTGTCCAGGGAAGCTGGGAGCAGGGAGCGGCAGAGCTGGCCCACTGCAGCCAGAGATGGGAGGCTGTGCAGTGCCCTCCCTGGGGCTGGGGAGGCCGCGAGGTAGGGGAGACCCCCGGGGCAGGCCCTGCTGTATCTGGAGTGTCCAGACAGAAGGGCCCACCCAGGGAGACAGGAAGCATCATGGAAGGAGAGGCCATCATCTGGGATTAGCAGGACTGGTGTTCCAGGGCACAAAAGTGAAGCAGAAGAATGCAAAACAGTCTTGTGGTTCAAATTGCTTTCTGATCCATTTATTAGTTTGCTCCATTTGCTGTGATTGTTCAGATCCTGGGCCTAGAGAATTTAGGAAGCAGGACAGTGAGGCTGTTTGCATTTTACACTCGTTGTTCCTCTGGGTTACCCTAGTCACCTCTCTGCTGCACACCAGGGTGGAGTGAGGGCACTTAGGGTAACTCACCATCAAATATTTATAGTAAACGATGCACACTGACAACTACAAGTTAAAGTTGTTCTTGTCACATTCAAGAAGATCTGGTACCTTTGTCCAACCTCTGTATCTTCCCTTCCCCCCACAAATACATATTGAAGGAGCTGGAAATGCTAAATACCTAAGTTGATCACTACGCACTGTATTGAATTATCGTGTTGTACTCCATAAATACATTTAAGAGTCATAATTAATAAATTAAAGATGTGTAGATGAGAATGAGCTTCAGTGAAGGCTCATGTTGTTAATCATGACTTAGAAGTTTGCTTTATGTTACCATTTATGCAATGAATCTCTGGGCTTATTAAATATGTACTGCAGTTTTGTATGCTGAGAGGTCAACTGCTTCAAAAGATAGAAAAGCTGAAGTTGGAAAGGAAGTTGGTGGAATGAATAAGTGGAGAGGTACAAAGAGGACTCATAGCAATTTTCATTCGGATAAGTGATATTAAAGTCAGCATTGCCAACGTGTGGCCCCCCTGGAAGGGAACAGTGAAGCGCAAACCAAAAGTGAATGGGAAATTCACCACTGATTGGAGGCACAGCCCAGAAAACCTCCCCAAACATTCTGGCCAAAGCTGGCCATTTCTCATAGGCAGAGTTGGTAAAACAGGAAGTGTGAGAAGCTCAGCTGAGTCCATTATGTATCTTATAAAAAATCATCCAATTCTTTAAGGATTTTTCCTCAAGGTTGTATGAGATTCAAAAGCAATATCTTTAGAGAATCGTTCTAGATTTTGATAAGCCCTTCCTTGCCTCATGACAGCCTTCTTTCCGTAAGTAACCAGAATCCACAGTGAAAACCCCATTATTTGCATTGTGCTACTTGATATTTCCTCATAAATTACACTTTTGTTTTCCAGACCCATTACATTTCCTGTGTGGCTAATTAAATTAGGCAGTTTCTATAATTCACACACTGCTTCCTGCAGTTTACACTCATTTCTCAGAAAATGCTTGCTAAGCATCCCCACGCTTTGCTTTTAAAGAGCAGACCAAGGTTACTGCAAGTACTCAGTGAGTGACCACTTCTTTAAGGAAAGAACACTTTCCTGAGACACTCCTACAGACAAGAGGCTTGGATCTCAGGTGCTTAGAGTACGGAATATGGCTGTGAGTGAAGCAAGAAAACATTAAGGAACAAACTGGGGTAGTGGCAGGCTGCCACACTGATAAAAGGTGACTTAGCACAGGTGAGTGGGCAGAGAGAGCCACCCATGACCTCAAGGATTATTTTTAGTGAACAGCCTGATCTAGGAGATTCAAATTTCATATGCTGGGTTATGATTTTCCTATGATACTCTGTCTTGATGATTTCATCCGTTCACCCCATACCTGAATTGTTTAGTAAGAACCTAGTTATAAGTGACAAAGAGTTCTCAATGCTACAAAACCACACCCACACAGCAATGTTTTCCAAACTATGTTTAATAATGGAAACCTTTCTTAAAAGGATTCTAAGCAGAATCCCAATGAAGATAAAAGCAGCTTGCTGCTTGAAACAAGGAATCCTTTCCTTTTCATTTGGTGTGTCTTTTTTTGTAAAATTCACTGATTTAATAAGCATTTATTTCCTACAAATAATGGTCAAGATATTAAGGCTAGGACTGACTTCTTAGGTGGGTAACTTATGTAGCATCCACACAGGGACTGGTGCTTGGTGTAATACCCTGATGTCAATGTCTTGAGATGCTTAATAATTCTTACACAGCAACCTTGTATTTTCATTCTGCAGTGGGCCCTGCAAATTATTTAGCTGGCCCTCATTATAGGAGAGACTAGAGGGAAAAATAATAAACCAAACAGGGATCATGACCCTAAGGAATTTACAGTATACAACTGTTCTAAGGACTTGAAACCCAAGCCGTGTGGTCTCTCCTGGCATAGGCTCAAGAAAATCACAGGGAACATTGCGATAGTCCTTAAGTCTGACAATTGTGCTAATATTGCCTCTGAATGCTGAGTCGGTCTGGATGGAGGGTCTCCTCCTTCTGAACTGGGAGACCAGTGACTCCCAAGTGACATGCAGTTTCTGAGAGCAGCTTTGTGACATACTTTGTTGGCCTTGAATGGACAGAGTCTTTCTATATTTAGCTGCTGTGTCCGTGTTTACTTGACCGAGTCTAGGACTATGGAGAGTTCATTGCAATTTTTCCCTACCTTTCTTTTACAAGCTGCTTCGATTTAACCAGGAAGTGTAATAAAAAAAGTGACTGTCTCAGGTGTTTACCAGGGACCTGCTTGGACTGTGAACAGGAGGATCATAAACATTTGTGCTGGGCTGGCTCAGAGGGACTATTCAACTGGAAATCCCCTTCACTGCTCAACTTGAAACAACCAAAACAAACACTTTCAACTGTCTTTCCCTACTCTGGCCTGGACAATCCATAATTTGGACTGTGGCCTGGCAGAGGGACTTTCCACTGCCATGAATAAGAGACCACTAAGTAAGAAAAAGGAAAAGAAAGCAGACTTTGAAATAGAATGATGAAAAAGAAATTGTAGTGGTTGATGGTGCCCTAACTGAGAAATTTAAAGACTATGAAGTTTTGCTTATTTGTTGATATCATGACCTCAGCTCATCTCCAATGGAAAGGTGGGGGTGACATAAATTTACTTAATCTTTCCTTTTTTTCGGGTGGGAGGGATCATAGGTGTTTGAGTGAGTTTTGATGCAGACCCGAGTGGCTGGGACAGCTGCATGGCTGTATGGGTGGGGCCTGTTCTTGTCGTTATGTCATTTAGGACTCTTGTGGTGAAAGATAGAACCATCATTCAAATCAGCTTAAATGAGGGTTTATTTTAGAGGCTTTGGGTAATTTGTGGGGACTCAATGAAAAGAATGTTATACAGTTAGTTTCTCTTAGTTCATTGAAAAGGTTTGTGCTAATAATCTTTGCACAAGATATCATGCCTCTATCTTGTGCTCTGAATAACTACTACAAAGACGCCAGGATGCAATGTATTAATTATTGTAACTCTCCTACTAACCTGTTCTGAAACTCCGTTTTATTCTTATTTTTATTTATTTTTCCTTTAAAATAAAAAAATTAAATAAAGAAATATAAATAAAAAACCAAACAATTGCCAAACAAAACCAAAAATGAAAACCAAAAGAGAAAAGAATGTGGCTTATTTCAGAGAAGCAGAGACCAATGACCTGGGCTTTTAGAAAATGCTTGGCTTCGTGGCTCTGTGTCGCTCTACCCTTCCGCCGTTGTCTTCTCTCCCTTGACTATTAGAGGGCCCCTGCCTGGCCTAGGCGGTGGCAAACGTGACAGCAGGGTTTCCAAGCATCATCTCTTGGGTCCAGTCACAGAGAAGACGCCGGATCCTCTGCTTGTTTCACTGACAGTCCCTGGAGAAATGTGATTGGCTCAGCTTGAGGCGTCTGACAGCCTGGGCCAATCAGCTGAGGCGTTGTGAAATTTATGCAGCTGGCGTACGAAAGAGGGACATAATTTCCAGAATAAATGGGAGCAAAGCTCATCTATGGTTTTATTCTACGCATGCATGGTATAATCCAGCAATTCGTGTAGGGCTGAACGTCTCTTCATGATTAGGTAACTAAACTGAATAGATGTTATTATATGATATGTCAGCATATTATTAAGAATTTTGACAAAGTTTTAAGAATATGTAAAGAAAATGAAACTTTGTGAAATGGTGGAGTAGCCCCAGGGATAAGGGGCATATAAAAGGCAAAGCGAATAATGGAACAAAGCAACCTGGTTTTAAAAAGTGTTTCCAAGTGGAAGCTGAAATCTGCACTGGACAGTTGGTTCACTGGGATGGGGAAACAGGAGCATCCACATTCCAAGGGAAGCAATGATGGTCACAGTAGCACAGAGTGGCCCTCAGGCTTTAGGAAAAGATGAAGTGGCAAACGAGGCCCCGTTTACTCAGCTTTGCATCATCATAAAAAATGCCAAATATAATCAGTGCAAGAAAAGGTTTATTTTGGCTTACAGTTCTGGAATTTCCAGTCTATGATTGATTGGCCCTTTGCTGTTGGGCCTATGGTGAGGCAGCATAAATGATGAGAGTTCTTGGTAGAGCAAAACTGCTTACCTCATGGCTGGAAAGTGAATTCACAGTAGGTGGGAGCTAGAGAGGGGCACAATCCATTCTAAGGGGCCACCTCCAGTGACCTAAAGGGTTCCCACTAAGTCCCACTTCTGAAAGCCTCCACTATGTCCTGATAGCACCTCTGCACTAGTCACTCTCCCGTCATTATAACAAATATGTAGCACATGCATTTTAAAGGACAAGAGGTTTACTTTTGCTCAGAGCATCAGTGGATTCAGCCTGTGGTTGGCTGACTCCAGGGCAGAAAGTGTATGGTGAAAGGGCATGGTGAAGGAAAGTTGTTCAACCCATGGTGGACAGGACATAGAGAAGGGAGTAGCTAGGGGCAAGAACACATCCTTCCAGGTCACATCTGCCTTGGTCTGCAACTTTTAACCAGGTCCTCCCTGCAACCATGAGACTTTTGGGGACCATTTCAGACCTAAACGATAACATTACATTCCGAGGCCCCCAGAGGTTCATATTTACCTCATTATATAAAATGCATTTAGTCTATCTCCAAGAGTTTCAAGTTCCAGGATTATGAAAAAGTCCAAGTGCAAAGTCTTCTCTGAGACTGAAGGCAAACTCTTAGGTGTGAACCACTGTAACAATGAAAAACAACATACAGTGGTACAAGTTAAACATTTCCACTCTAAAAGGAAGGGATGGAGGGAGTAAAAGGAATTGGACCAAAGTCAGACTGCAAACCATCAGGGCAAACATTAAATCCTATAGCTTTGTGTCCAGCACTTGATCATGGTGAGCTATAAGATCCAAAGTGTTCAAGCAGTCCTGCCCTTATGGCCTTGCAATGCACTTGGCCTCTCTATTGGGCCAGCTCCAGTTGCTGCTTGTGGTTTTCCTCAGTAGACATTCCACATTACTGGCTTCTCCAGCTTCCTGGGGTTTCCCCACAGTTTGATTTTACTCTCACAGCTTCATCTACTGCCCTCTCAGGGGCACAATTTCTGGTCTCTGGGACTTTGAAAGAAATCTGGATGGGAGACTTCATGACTCCACATCTCTTGCATTTTCTATGGCTGAAAAACCAGCACCACATAGATGATACCAAGATCTGCTACTACCTTGAACAGTACTTAGCTCTCTTGAGCTCTGATTAGAATCACCAGTACAGCGTTCTAGAGAATCTCTGGCTTCCATCTCCAAGGCTTTCCAAATTCCTGAAAACCAGTTCTAGAGGCTTCTAAGTCACATGGTCCAAGTACAGTCATAGTGATGAGCCTGCTCTTGGTCTCAAATTTTTATAGTAGTCACTTTCCTCTCTCTGGGACAAAATACTCAACACTCACAATTTAAAGGAGAGGTTTATATTTACTCACAATTTCAGTGGGTTCAGTCAGTGGTCAGCTGGCTCTAACACAGAAATAGCTGGTGGAAGGGCAGAGAGCAGGAGGACTGTTCACCCTGTGGTAGCCAGGAAGCAGAGTATAAAGGAGCTGGGGACAAAAATACATCCTTTCAAATCATGCCCCTAAGTGATCTTACCCTCTTTCAGACCTGTGAACATGAATATTTTGGGGTATATGTTAGGTATAAACTCTAGCAACCACCCAGGGGACCAAGCCTTTAACACATTGGTTTCTGGGGGCATCTAGCAACCAAAGTAAAGCATATCTGTAGGGGGGAACTTAGTCTATGAATCTATGGACAAAAAACAAAAGGGACAATAAGATCGTGGATCCAGGTAGATATTTGCATACTTCGCTTCATATTTTAAATGTAACTATTAACTGTGGCTGACCCTAGGCCAGTGTCTAGCAAGAAATAAGTGAACTCAGCAGCATCTGGGTAATTTTATCACCAAAAGTGGATTCATGAGCAAATGTCCACTATCTGAGAATTTTCCAATGCCCATCAAAAGTTTCTACTATGGGATTATTTCACTAAGATGATTTATTAATAATTTGAGGGAAGACAAATGTGTGCAGGGTAAATAAATAGTGGGATTTGCATGGTATAAAGAGAGTGTGATAAAACATAGCACCAAGGGTCACAAAACTCAATAGCCTGAGCTAGTGGGCATGGTGAAAGAGAAAACTTCATACATCTAAACATAAAGACTCTAATGAAGTTTAGGAGGTAACTGCAAGAGCATAGGATGGGATTGGTGGTTGAAATATCTGACATTTTCCGTGAACTGATCTTGGATTTTTGAGTAGATCACGTACTTGAAGCCATTTCCCTCAAAGCAAGTCAGGCAGTATGCAAAAACCTAGAGGAAGCATTCTTTATAGTCTCATACTGCCAGATGATATTTGGAATATTTGTTGAGGTCTTAGCGCAATACTTTAATAGGTAATAAAGGCACATTGGAACTGACCAGAGCAGGAGTGGGAAATCCCTATAAACCACAATATAAGAACAATTCTTGGGGGAACTGAAAATGTTGATCAAAGAGTAGACAGTGGTGCATACATAGTCTTCCTAACTTGCAGGGTCCTCACATAGCAGTGAGACAAACTGGATGGTAGTAGATGGAAAAATGTGAAGAAGGCAGAGGACTTTATATGGAGGTCGATTTTTATATAACTTACAAGATGGAGTAACTTAAAAGTAGATGCAGTTCTTACAAAGGGATGAATTCGTCATCTCTAGATCTGCCTGCTTCTCAGATGGTTCCTGTATGGAGTTGAAATCTCTTGTATTCCTTCTGACTCTGAGTCTTGAAGACTAAGATCCACCCCTAGCCCTGCCAATAAATAGATGAATGATTTTAGGATAGTCTCTTATATTTTATTGCTCTGTAATATGGGGTGAATAATTTCTGTCCTCTCTCACAGAATTCTTGCAAAGTTCCAATGAGAAAAGAGAAAAAACAAAAAACAAAAAAAAAATAGGTGAGAGGAGACTGAGAAGTTTCATTCACTCTGCCCTTGCAGGATTTTGTTTTGACTATTCCTTTTGTGGATTTTTCAGACAGCTGCAACCTCCAGAGGCTTTGCTTGCTGCAGCTCTCTGCTTTGACGTTTCATCCTCTGGAAAGTTTTGTTCAGTAGTTTACACTCGTAGCTTTGAAGCCATCTATCAAAACTCCTCTGCCAGGAACTGCATTAAGATGTTGGCAGCAGGTGGCTGATTCTCCCCAAATGCGCTGCTTGTTCCAACCAAGGAACATTGGAAAAGTGTGGAGAGAGGTTTTCTCTTCTTTCTGCCAAACAACATATATTATGATGCCGTCTAAAATCTGGAGAGGAGGCTCTTCCTCAGGAACTTTCTGCAGAATTAGTGTGTGCTGACCCCATTACTCTGTGAATGATTCCTCTCTGTTTTTAATAAATAAATAAGATGTCAACTTTAAATAACTACCCCATCGCTATGGTGTCATGTTGCCTTAGAACCTCCCAGGCTCGCCCCTTCTGTTACGTACCAATGTACTAAAGCAATCCGCACACTGAAAAGGATGAAGACAGTTGGTAATTCTATAAAACACTTTGAAGCTTTCAGAAGGTGCTACATACATGAATAAATAATAATAATTTTCAGTCTCTCTTCTTTGTAATACTCCCTCAGAAGGTTGAAAATAAAATTTCTTTTGCTATTGATTTTGTCCTCCCACATTTGGCAAACACTGATTTTTCCCTTTCCTAATGGAGCAGGAGCCAATATATCTGTATTTCATTTACTTTGCTCTCTGAACACAGCACCACTGCTGGCATTAGCAGGACCCCAGGCAGCTCACAGGGAGGCCAAGAGTGACTGTTTAACTGGAGGGTGCCAGATCTTATGAGACTTGGCCCCATACAAGAAGCACATAGTAGGTGTTTGCTTAATCTTGAAGTTCAGTTCAAGTCTCAGAGTATTCAGATGGGTTGAGGAAGGAAAAGAATTCAGAGTTGGGTTTTAGATGAGGAAATGTTAACTACTAATTGGAAAAAGGATTGCGTGGCTCAGGTGATGGAAGAACGGAACGGGTATTTGTTGCTAAGGTCACCATGATGAAATAGCACAGGGTGAGTGGCTTAAACAACAGAAATATATTTCTTTTATTTTGGAAGCTAGGGTTTCCAAAGAGCAGGGTGCCAGCTCTGATGCAGTGTAACCTGGAGCCAGCTGGAGGCTCTCCAGGGGTGTGCGTTTATACTCAGCTACCTATGCTGGACTAAATAGGGTGAGTGGAGGGCGCTCTCCTGGCAGGTCTGAGCTCAACAGTTTTACTGGAAAATGGAGTTTGGGTTTTCCCTAGAGGAAGGAGAAGCAGGGTCCCAGGAGGGAGTGAGGGGTAGGGGAAGATGAGCACATCAGAGTCCTGTTATCGGATGAGGTAACTGTGAGGGTCTCTGTGGCATGGTGATGCTGATGATGGCCACATCAATGAGGGTAGTGCCCTCCTGCCACATGCAGGAGCTCTGAGTGCCGTGGTCACAGCTCAGGGGTACGTGGGTCCTGGGAGACAGCCACGAGCTCACTCCAGAGCCTCTGCGCACATTTACTTAATCGAAAGAGTGAGAGCTGGATTAGTAAAATTATGCCGCGAAACACTGTACACGAACTTGCTATGAGAGTTGGAAAAGACAGTATGTAAATGTAGATGACCCCTCTCTTTTTTTTTTTTTTCTGGTTCCGGGGATCGAACTCAGGACCTTGCACTTGCCAGGCAAGCGCTTATGCCACTGAGCTATATCCCCAGCCCCGACCCCTCTCTTTCTTAAAAGAAACTCTTGCACCCTCTCCATTCAGCTCTTCACTCTTCAATCAGATTGGGTGGGATTATCAAGGAGAAAATTTACATAGAAAACGCAGAAGCACTGGCCTTGGCTAACGTCAGCACAGTATGCAGGGAAGCACTGAGTCCTGCGTTCCCTAAAGTTGGCCTTTTCTGTTTGCAACACAGTCCAAGAGGACCTGAATCTCACTGCTAAGTTGTGTGACAGTCTGTGCCACTGCTTTGCTGAAGGAGTTTCTCTTTTGAGGATTCCTTCAAACCAAGCTATAAGAATCCACCTTTTCTTCCAAAGACAAGCTTGTTACCTGCGTGTAGTACACATTCTATTTCCATATCTCCTACTTCCAACAACAGGTTTGAGGTGATGGTTACAAGGGTTTAAAACTTTATGGTTTTTGCTGCATGGACAAAGGGTAGGAGTTGAGGTAATTATCCCAATCATGGAGGTTAAAGAGCCTTTTTCTTGAAAACCCAGGTCATTGAAACCAATGTCTACTTCGGCTTGAGTCAGCTAGATAATAGCTTCAGCTCTGTACTTTGCTCTGCTCACGTCCATGCTCCTCTAGCTGAAATTCACACTGTTTGCATGTTGGGGCCTCAGTAAATCTGAGCAGCAGCATTAACAACAGACAGGCCAGGCAGCTCATCTGCCAACTAAGAGGAGACGAATAACCATGGATCAACTGCAGTCTCACCCTTTTCCTTTAAAACCACATTTACCCACACGCTCAATGAGAATCTGGTTGCATTTATACCACATTCCTGGAGCTCATGGATTTTTAACTGTGTTTAACTTACATATCCACTTTTATGAAGACAATCCGGGGAAAAATTAAACAGCAAAATTTTCTTGGCTCTCTAAACATGAAGAAATGGGTATGGGGAATGCAGAGCAGCTCTCATTTGCTAAATATACAACTCCTTCATCTGAGACATAAATAAGAACACTGCCTAAGTAGGTCAGATTGGAGTTTGGGGCTTTTCAGAAGACTTGAAAGCTGCACTGTGAATATCCACTTCAAAGCCAGAATCCATTTTTCTGTGTGCACGTTGTGTTCCTGAGAAGTTCTCCATCTGTTCTCATGTCATGGCTCTGCCACCGTGGCATGTCCTCAGACTGGATTTCTGGCAAAGCACATACTTTGCTTTCAAACATGGCAGGTAGAGGAGATAATTGAGAGCTGGTTGCAGCCAGCACAAGGAGGCTGAGGCAGGGGACGGCGTCCTAGGGAACAAATGAGGGGTGAAGGGTGCTCACTGCTGGGGTCTCTCTTTTGACAGCAGAAGTTTGCAAGAGAAGAGGGAGTAATCACTCATCCCTCTGGGGATTCACCTGGAATGAGAACACAGTGCTGGCAAAGGTTAGTGGAGTTCGGTTCACTCCCCTCTGCACCAGCGCTGTTCTGAATTCAGGGTTCTGATAGATTTAAGCCCTTTTCATCAGCAGCACGGCTACATGATCTGGCTGTCACTCTCTCAAATGATGCTTCTCTGACTCCTTTTTTTGAGGAGCTCTTCAAGAGGAGGGAACTTTTTCACTAAAGTGTCACTCAATCCACCCACCCAGACACCCACTGCTCATCAAGAATGGCAAAAAAAGAAAAAAAAAACCTGGGTTTTGTACAAACTTGAGAAAATGCTTCCCACCTCCTTCCATGCATGTGACTTATGGAATGTGACAGGACTCTATAGTACTGTTATCAAAAAGCCTGAGGCTCAGGTAAGGCAGGGCATCAATGAACTTTCTGTCATTTTCTCAAGCTGGAGATCTCACTAACAAGAGAGGATGCACATTTTCTTTTCCTGGATTGGCTGCCACGAGTGGAATTCTGATGATGCCATTAGGAAACCACATGCACAAGTCACTCTTCTGCCTTTGAAATGAAACCACAGTTGGAGGAGAGCAATCTTTTTAGCCAGTTCTAGGCATTACCCATTGACTCCCAGTGCTGCCTGGTATCTCAACAGACACCTTAAAGTACGGCATCCAGTCTCTCTCCCTGGACTGAGGGGTCTGCAAGACAATGTCTTATCAACATTCAGAAGTCAGGAGAACACAGCAATAAACACCCAGCCAGTAGCGAGCCACTGATAGCTGAGCCTCAGCCAAGCGGGCTTTGCACCACCTTTTGGTTAAGCCAGAGGACACAGATTCTAGCTATGGCTCTGCAGACTCAACGATCACAGAGAGCTGGTTCAAATTCCCTGGACCTCAATTTCCTCATCTGTAGTAAAAGGAAAGGGTAGTGTTGATCTTGTTGTTCCACAAAGTGCTGAAGTTTTTTTAATGCCATAGGTAGATTTAGGGGTAATTGGTCATCACAGATTCCTAGTACTGGAAATGGCTTAATGGGTATCCAGTTCTAGAGAGAGCTTGGGGCTTGTGAATCAATACCAGTTCCCAGGATAGACCTACCAAGCAGCTTAGCATCTTGTACACCTGCATGATTTTCCTTTTGAAGACAGCAATTCAAAATCTCACTTGATATTTATAATATTTTTGCCTTTATTATCTTCATGTGTTCATTTAAGTTCTGTCTTATTTCACCAGTAGAACAGAAAGCAGAAAGAAACAGGCAGTTCAGGAAAGAGAAAGTACAAATGAGGGTGTTGTATCTGGTTTCATTCACTAAGTAGAAGGACATTTAACACAAGGGAGAAAATAGAGAACTAATGCTTGAATTAAAAATTTAAAACTTAGAAAGAGATGGAACATGGTGCTTGTCTTTCTGAACAGTCGTCATAAGTTGAAGTAGTTTGGATACTATGAATAGTATTGGATTCTTCTAGGATAAGGTGACTTTATAGCATTCTGCTTATCACTTGGATCATTCTACTGGTAAAGAGACCTCTTAATGTCACTGGAATGTTTTTTTTTTGAAGTGTGCAGAAGAAAGCCTTGAATGTGAGCTTTGATTATTCTTAATAGTCCTCCCTATGCTAGCCCTCTGTCTAATTGTATTTTTGGGTAGAGATTCAACATTGAGGGAATTGCTACAATATTTTCTTTGTGCTCTATATGTGACCACTCTAAAGCCACATTATGTAATCACTGCTTCCTTGATAATTCTCATCACAAATTCTATCTCCTCCCTTCAGCTGAAAGATAATCCTTGGGCTGAATTTGAGAGGTGGCGGAGATGGCAATGAAATGGGTCCTAGAGGCAGAGCCAGCAACTCTTGATATTGGTGTTGGTTCTGTGGCTATTCTGGGGGTCTATTTGCTTATTCTTTTCTTGGAAGATCCCCCCATCCCCTACGGAAGGGTGGGTCTATTGGTCCATGCTCCTGGCCACGTCTAATTGCACCATCACACATGAACTGTAGCCTCAAGATGAGTAGTAATTTGCAGAACTTGAAGAGATGTAGACCTTGTGCCCAGAAAGTATTGGGCATTGGAGCTGGAAGGTCGTATACAAGCAGGATCTAACTTTAGGGTCATGCCAACTCAGAGCTACCTGCAAGCTAAAATCATGAGGGACTAGGATTAGTGTTTCTAGACACAGAGAGGGAGTGGATATGCAGGGGGAGCAGAGAGAAGGAGCTCATGACTTTCCACTGCGTTCAAGCCTCCGACTGGATCCCATGAGAATCTCCTACACTCTTATAATGGTAAATCTCCTTTTACTTAATTAAGCTAGCTTGAATGGATTTCTCTTTATTGCAGCCTAAAATTCCCTTACCAGACATCATATGACCTTAGTCAGGCCACTTTGCTTCTGGCCTCAGTTTCCTCTGGTATAAAATGAGGCCGTTGAATTAGACAACCTCCAGTGTCTCCTTAGATGTCAAGATTCTGCACTTCTGGCAACGTATTATATCACTGGTGTAAGAACCCGAGGGTGGGAATATAAACTAAAAGTCATGAAGGAAATCTGTTCAAAAACAGAGAACGGATGGGAAGAAGGAAAGGAGAAAAGAAAAAGACAAAAATGTATGTATGTATGTATAGAGGAATATATATGAATATACATATGTGCAGGAGGGCTAACATGGTTCTACTAT
>PVLD010006524.1:0-99847 GCA_004027595.1 Dinomys branickii | reverse complement strand
ACAGATTTCCTTCATGACTTTTAGTTTATATTCCCACCCTCAGGTTCTTACACCAGTGATATAATACGTTGTCTGCACATGTATCGCTGATTTATTTCACTTATGAGTATGGACTCCAGTTTTGTCCACTTGCCTACAAAGTTCCCAAAATTGTCTTTCTTTATAGCTGAATAATATTCCATTATATAAAAGTGCCACAATTTGAAGCGCCATCTTTAACCATCATTAGATTCCAAGATGAAAATATTGATAGCGTCGAAGGCTAGCAGAATAGGCCACCGCAAACATGCTGCTTTGGGGTAGGATTACTTTGACCCGAAGGTAACTGAGATGAGACGAATAGAAGGAAAGCTCTGTGTCCACTCTTGTTTTGCCTAAAAGTAGGATATAAATTTGTCAAGCTGTATCCCCTCCACTCTTCTCCCAGAGGGGCAAAGGTCATCACTAGACCCAACTCCGGACCTTGTCGGGACACCAGAGGAATCTACACGATAAAATTTATTAAGTTGCCCCTATTTCTTATTAGTTTTCCTTAAATATTTCCTTCTTATAATTAATAGTCCCAGAAACTCAAAGCCCTTTTATTTTGCTCATTTGTCTAAAAACTCACCCACCTGATTGCTTACAGCCAAGAGCACCTGTGTGCAGACACCACGCATCTTTACTCCCGTTCATCTGACTTTGGTTAGTTACAGAGCTCCTGCTCAACCACCCAAGACATTTCCTCCTCTACAGTATCAAGTCCTGCCCCCATGTGAGAAACTCACACCATGGATGTGCTTATAAAGTACCATAATCTGGCATTTTAATTAAAAGTAAAAACGAGTATATCTTTAACATGAGACTTATAATTTAAAGCATTTATTTAAGAGAAAAACTATTCACAAGTAAATATGCACATCAAAGAATGTTTATGTTGTTTATTATGTCCATTTTCTGTTTTACAGAAACTAGAAAAAGTGGAATCTTTCAGTAAGCTACCGACTGCATTTTAGCCTATAAAATACTAGGTAGCTAAGTAATATAATGAGGTATATTTATATATGTTGCTTTAGCCATATATCAATATATGATAAATGGAGAAAGGTTAAAGGTAATATGTATAAAAAACAGTATATGTATTGGTTTATGAACCCTTTTGCCTGTGAAAAATTTGGTTTGAGAACAAAAGTGTTTGGCAAAATTTTGTTTTTTTTGCAAACTCTACATTGGGTGACAAATGCTACTACAACAGTCGGAAGACAAAACAAACATGGCCATCTTCTCCAAAATGGTGAACCCAGCCACCACTGTATACTGTCTTTTATAATATACAGCATAAAGCAAATAAAAAATATTTGTATTTATGATTAAGTAAAAGAAGAAGAATAGAAAGATCCATTTGAAACTGGTGGGATTCACAAAGTGAATTGTTAGCACCCATTTGCGGTGAGATTAGAGGGGAAGCAGTTTTATGGCATCAACACTTTTATCTTTGAAATTGTTTCTACAACATGAGTTACTGGTATTTGATCCAAAAGACTAATGAAAAGAAATGGCCATCACATGTGTTGGCTAGTCCAGCTTTGGGTACAAATAAAAGTGTGCTGAGTGACTAAGTGGGTGTCTCGGATCCACTGTCATTTGTAGGTGTGCCTCTATTTCCTGCATAAAAGGAGCCTAGGACTTCAATAATTAAAACCATTTAAAACACCAAAGGAATAAGAGAGGTGCCAAATAATACAGGAAGGTTGTTTAGTAAATCATGGTTCTCTTTGGATAAATCAGTCATCTATAGTATCTGTTATCAAAACGGTTGTGTTCAAGAACATCAAGAACACACGGGAACAACTCTATGGGTGCTTTATTCAGATGGGGGAGCAAAGACTTGCTGCGGTCTCCCTGCTTGATTCAGTTCCCTGCCCAAAGTGACTAGAAAATTCTCATTTCATGCAATTAGAGATCTTTATGGCCTTTCATTACAGATTGTTTTCCTTAAGGAATAGACAGGTTTTTGAGGAAGACTAATTTTCTAGAACAATTTTTTAAAAATCATAGCACCTCATTCTTCTGAAAATTGAATTTGAACAAAGTCCAAGAACAGTTTACGGTTTGACTCCTACTGTAGAAGATGGCATTATAAATCCGTCAGTACCTACAAAGCACCGGTAAGAATCTGTGTTTCTAACCAGTTTGTGATTTTCATCCTCTGACTTCAACAATGGGTTAATTGTTGATGAAAATAATAGTTTTCTTCCCACCTGCATTGTTATCTGTATTTGAAGTGGCGGGGCGTGGACTACACTCCTTCCCGAGGGAGGAAGATAGTGACGCCCTCTTCAGCTTTGCTGACTCTTCCCCATGCATCCAAAGCTCCTGTTAGCAATGTCCCTGGATGGCGACTTCATTTTCCCTCATGCAGCAAACAGAAGAAGGCACGTCTCTGCACATAACACAGGCACACGTAGAACTGCGCTTCCCCCATAAAGACAGAGCACCTCAGACAAAGATGCTTCCTGTGAACTGCTTTTCCTGATTGCTGTGCGTCTGTACCTGGATGCACTGCAGAAGGCCATCCCTGTCAGAAAAGAGAAGTAAGTTCATGCTCCCAGTCAGAGACAAGTTCAGAGTGCTGTGCAGATCTGGGCAGTGCATCTGAACAACAGGCTTGGGAAGACCTCACCATGACCATGAGAATGTTTTCTCTTTTTTTTTTTTTTTCAGTGCTGGGGATACAATCCAGGGCCTTGAACATCTTAGGCAAATGCTGTACCACTGAGCTACCACCTCCCCATAACCTAAGGAGGTTTGATAACACGTAATACACTAAAACATCAGGGTTTCGTGCAGATAGGGAATTGTCTCAGGAGGAAAGGGTCTCAAACAAGAACAAAGTCTGAGGTCTTCCCACACACACAGATGAGCACGCAGCCTTCCCATGATGGTTACCGGGCACTCGTGGGAGGCTCAGCGCCCAGAGGCACACTGAGTACTGCACATTTCCTCTGGAGACAGGCGTTTTTCAGTGAGACTGGCTCTGTGGGAACTACTTTAATTCTGTGTAATTAGGGAGTGAGATAGAGCACTGCAGCCCAAACGATGCAACCTCAGTGTATAAGACTCAGGCTTCGGACAATTAGCAGAGCCTGGGAATGTGGAATGCTGATTTCAGTGTCACTGAAGGAAGAAATGGCTGTTATCCCAGAGACCGGTCAGAGGGACGGGGCATAGTGCAGACGCTGGACAAAGAAAGAAAATGAAGAGCCAACGAGGAAAGAGATAATTCCTCCAACCATGTTTGACTAATGATTTTACTGACTCCCAGTAAGGAGGACAGAAGATCATAGGAAAACCCCGGTAAGATATTCAACTTGCAGTTTCAGTACTGTGTTAGCTTCCTTGTTGCGGAAACACAATAGCAATCCCCATAACTCAAAGGGAGAGACATTTAATTTGCCTTGTGGTTTCAGGGGTTCGTGGTTGTCTGGCTCCAAGGCGGGAACAGCATGGCAGAAGGACACAGTGGAACGAAGATGCTTTGTTCCAGGCAGGAAGCAGAGGCGGAACAGTACTAGATGGAAGAGGTGAGGGGCCAGATATACCAGACCCTGAGGTCATGGACCATGACCTACTCAGGCATGCCGAGAAGTTTTAATTCCCTAGGCATTTCTGAACGCAGATAAGTTGACATATCACCACCAATGGCCAAAATCCACCCCTTGCTACCTTGACCAACAGACACATTTCCTTAAACCGTACTTAATCTCCAAATAAAGACACTAGCACGTTCATAATTCCGCCTAATATGATACAACTATCTTATGTATAACTGAGAATGCAACAATCCTTTCCTCCAAAGTCTCAGCACTTCCAGTAGTTTTCAAAAGTCCAAATTCAAGTCTCTTCTGAGGCTCAGAACAAACTCTTGGCTTCAAACCTATATGAAAATCAAGAACAAGTCATATTAACCATAAGGTACAGTGGTATGGGGTAGACATACCCATTCCAAAATAGAGAAATAAGAGGACAGAAGTTAGAACAAAACACAACAAGCCAAAAATTAAGTCCTGTAGTTCCATACCCAGCAACTGAGGCCCATGGAGGGGAGATATGCATTCCACAGTGCTTGGACAGCCCCATCCCTATACCCGTGCTGATTGCCACCTGCATGACCTTTCTCTTGGGCTGGCTCTGCTCACAACCTATAGCTTTCCTTGGGGGAAGTCCCCCATTCCTGGTATCTCTGACTTCTTGAGGTCTATATTGCAGGACACAAGCAAAATGTAGGCTTTTTTTTTTTTTTTTTTTTTGCGTTAGTGTAACACAACAGGCTTGTAGTCAAATTGTCAATGGAGCTCTGTTTCCTAAATGAAACCTCCTGAGCCTGGCCTTTACTGCCCACATTGCTATCAGTATGCTGGTCTTCTGAGCTCTGGCCAGAATAGGCTTTCTCCAGCCCAGTTCTCCAAACTTTCCAAACTTCTCCCACAAACCAATTCCAAAGGCTTCTAAACGACATGGTCAAGTACAGTCATAGCAATGATCCCATCAATTTTTGTATTAGCTTTCCCATCACTGAGTCATAACACCCAACACCCACAGCTTCAAGGAGGGGAGGTTTAACTTGGCTTATGGTTCCAGGACAGTCAGTCCATGGTCAGCTGGCTCCAAGGCAGAAACTTCATGGTGGAAGAGTATAGTGCATCAAAGATGCTGAGTTCATGGTAACTGGAAAACAGAATAGGGAACAGTGCCACAGAGGAAGAGGCCAAAGGCCAAGTATAGTACCTAAGATCATGCACTCATGACTCACATAGACACACCCACAAGTGCACTGTAATAGTTCCCTAGGATAACCGAGGTGCATGATCCAGAGAATGTAGTAATGTTTTCAGAGGTGGTTATTACCCAAGCTGTACTAGCTGATCAATTAAGGAATTAAGGCAAAAATTCAAGTAGAATCATATATAAAAAAATTCTCTCATTACTACTTACCACTAAAAAGGAATGAAATGACAATAACGATCTCGACCGATCTCCAGAGAATTATGCAGAGTAGAAAAAGAGCCAATTCCACAAAGTTACAAATAGTGTGGTTTCATTATGTAAGATCCTAGAAATAACAGAATTCAGAATGTGTTGCATAGTCATTTTCAGGGTTTAGAGACAGGGGTAGGAAATAAGTGGGCTATGAATAAACCACAAGGAAGATCCTATGGTGACAGAAGAGGGCTGTGTCTTGACTATCAATGTCACCATGGCCAGCTTGCGGCATTACACTACAAGCTAGCAAAATGTTACTATGAGGGAAAGTAGCTAGGGGTATGTGGAATCTCTATATATTATGTGAAGGTATTATTATCTCAAAATAAGAAGTTTTTCTTAAATAGGAATGCATTCTCCAAGGAAAGGTTTTTAAAAGTCATAGTTTTCAATTACAAATTCTGATTTACTAGTAGATCTGGAATGTGACTTTTATGCAAGAAACCAGGTGAATCTGTTGCAGAGTGGCCTGCTGCATATACTTGGAGACAAGTTGCTTTAGGAAAATTGGGTTCTTGAGCTAAATAATTCTCTGTAAATTAGCAAGAAAACAATTGAAATTTCATAGCAGATATTGTGCATGCACTGAGATACAGTTGAGAATAGGCAGTTTCCTTGGCCTAGTTGTCTTGGCCTCTGTCTTGGTTACTTTTTTCTTGTTGTTGAGACAAAGTACCCAACGCCCACAACAAAGGAAGGAAAGGTTTATTTAGCCTACAGTTTGTGTAGGTTTCAGTCCATACTTGGCTGGTTCTGAGGCAGAGTTGCACATGGCAGAGGAAAAACGTTCAGGCCAGCAGAGCACAGCAAAACAACCAGCAAAAGGTAGGAATGACAGCAAGCAGCCTGTTTCCTTCCCTTACATTATAATCAGGCTACCCCTACCCGGGGGGCGTGTAGCTCTCACACAATGTCCATGCTCTCCTCTTCCACAGGCTCAGGATGTATACAAAGAAAGCACCCTGGCTTCCTGCTGAATCACTCAGCCAAACCTCTAGACTCCCCAAGCTGACACAATGTATCAACTATAACATCCACCCCTTGTCAACTTGGCAATCAGATACATTTCTTTAAACCAGTTTTCAGATACAAAGACATTATATTACATGAGAACCATAACATTTCTTCCCCTAAAGACTCATGCACGCTTTATGCAAAAAGCATTTAGTCCATCTGCAAGAGTTGCCAAAGTCCACAGTTTCAGCACTGCTGAAAAGTCCAAGTCCCAAGTCTCTTCCAAGATGTAAGGCAAACCCTTTAGTTACAAGCCCCTATACCAATGAAAAGTTAAACACTTCCAACATTCAATGGCACAAAATAAACATTACCATTCCAAAAGGCACCAAGAGGGGAATATAGAGCATCGGGATCAAAGCAAGTCCAAAATCCAGCAGGACTAACACTGTGTCCAGTAATTCCACAACCAGCATCTGAAGCAACTTGTGATACACTGTGAGCTCCAAAGGGCTTGCACGAGTCCACCCCTGTGGCACTTCTGGTGGTTACAGCTCCCATGGTTTCTCTCTTAGGCTTGCTTTGCTCCCTCCTTGCAGCTTTCCTCAGATGACCCACAGTCCTGGCTTTCCTGAACTTCTGAGGTCTCGAGTGCACCTTTTGCTTCACACTTTAACCTCAGAACTCTTGCATTCTCCATGCGCCTAAATCCAGGGCCATGTGGATGATGCCAAGGTCTGCTGCCACCTGGAGCAGTAGCCAAACTTTTCTCTCTCTTGGCCATAGGGGTCAAGTGCCTGGATGGCAGGGCACTCTGAATCCAATTCTGAAGAACAAATTCTCTATGCTGCCTCCATTCTGGAACCTGGTGTGGCCGCCGTTGCCATTCTGGAACATGGCGCTCAGCAGCTTCCTTCTCAAGGCAAGGTCGTTCACCTTTGCAGCTTTGAGACTGCAAAGCTTGGAGATTTGTTTCTTAAATTTTTTTTTTTTTTTTTTTTTTTGGCGATACGGGGCATTGAACTCAGGACCCTGCGCTTGCTAGGCAGGCGCTTATTCCACTGAGCTATATCCCCAGCCCGAGACTTGCTTCTTGTGATGCCTTCAGGCCATCTTTTCTATTCTCTTGTTCCTTCTCAGCAATAGAGATCTCCTTAGCCTTATCTTTGCAGTCCACAGCTTTACTGGAGCTTCCTTTCTGGCCAAACTCACAACATTTTAAATCATCTTGCTGGGCTCTTTCCTCTTGATTGTCAATATAAATCTGGCTAAAAGCCCCCAACAATAGCCATGCCACTGCCCCAACGTTCGACTGCCTTGAAATTTCTTTTGCCAGATGAATCAGTTTGCTGCCACCATTAATCTCACTGTTAGGCAAAGACTCGACATGAGCAAAATGCAGACAAACTTTTTGCCAAGCCATAACATACATCATCTGGAGTCCAACAACCAATGCAGTTCTTCCCAACAGAAACCTCCTGAACCTGGTCTTTACCGGCAGGATTTCTGTCACTCTTCTGCTCTTCTGAGCTCTGACCAGAATCTCCCATACAGAACAGCCAAAGGTGTTCCAGCTCTACTATTTCAGGCGACATCTACGAACCTTTCCAAACTCTTCCCACAAGCCATTTCCAAAGGCTCTTGAACCACATGGTCAGGTATAGTCACAGCAATGACTCCACTCTGCTGGTACCAAATTTGTCTTGGTTACTTTTCTCTGGTTGCTGAGACAAAATACCCAATGCGCAAAATGAAGGAAGGAGAGGTTTATTTAGCTTACAGTTTGTGGAGGTTTCAGTCCATACTTGGCTGGCTGTGAGGCAGAGTGGCACGTGGCAGAGGGCAAACGTTCATGGCAGCACAGCACAGCAAAAGCAACCAGCAAAAGTGAGGAATGGCAGCAAGCAGTCTCTTTCCTTCCCCTACATTGAGCTAGATAATTCTCTATAAATTAGCAAGTAAACAACTGAAATTTCACTGCAGATATTGTGCGTGCACTGAGATATAGTTGAGAAGAGGCAGTTTCCTTGGCCCAGTTGTCTTGGCCTCTTTGGGCTGTTGTAAGCATTTTCTACACTGTGTAAAGATCTCTTCTTAAGGAGGTGGAAAATCAGTCTGGAATAAATATAGAAAGGGAGAACGCAGAACTTTTTATTCATGAAGGGTAAAAATAATACCCCAAATTCAGCTTTACCACCAAACTGAGTAAATCAGTGGAAATAAAAGCTAAACTAGACAGGAAAGCATACCAGCAAAAAGAGGCCATGGGAAGAGAGGAAAAGTCAGCAAAATGTATCATCAAGACAGGAGCAGACTTCTGAGGACAGGGGTGACCTGAAGGCCCTCAGATCTCTTCTCTTTGTGGGGGTCCAGCGTTAGCCATGGGTGTAACCCTAAACACTTGTATGTTCCTTTTTTTCCTGAGTATAAATTTACAACAGAGAAAAGTGTTTTGGGTGCCCTTGCAGAAACAAGAAATGCATGTTCTTCTGAAAAAGAATCATAAAAGAACCCTGGATAGGAAACTTATGGAGATCTTGCTTCTCCTGGGTTTACTGAGCATGGAAATCCCAGAGATTTATACTTCTTCAACTCCAAGTCTGGGGTGGATTCTTTCAAATTCATTTGTCACTACAAGAAGGCAACTCAAAGTTGACTCTAAAATTCTTGATAAGGCTATTTTTTTTTAAAGATCTCACTATGGGGCAAGGCTGGCCTTGAACTCCTGGGCTGAAGTGATCTTCTGGCCTGGCTTCCTGAGTCACCAGAACAGCATGAATACACCACCATGCCCAGCTTGGAAAGGTCACAAAGCTGCCAAGGGTTATTGTAACTCAACCTGGCTCAGTGAAAGCTTCCAGCCAACCTCACCCTCCATATAGTGATTTGTTAACAGACAGTGCTTAATTTGAACTTCATCTTGGCTCTTCTTTCTTTGATAAAGGTGCCAATAAGCCAGGAAGAACAATTTATAGTTAAAATGCTGTGGGTAGGAGTGGTGGGTAGAAAACCTAATACAGAACATAAGCGAATGTTCTAGTTCCTGACCTTGCAGTGCTGGTCTGTCCTCCCACTCCACACCTACACCAAGCAAGCTTGTTCAAGAGCACTGCCCGAGACAGCACGTGCTCTCTCAGCATTATGCAAGAGGAGGACAAATGCCCGCATTCTTTTATAGGCACTATGTCTCATCCACATTTGTAAAGTCAGCTCTCTTGTGCAGCATGAGGAGGGTCCACTGTGACCATAGCAACTCCATGTCTCCCAATAAAGGGTGGCACGCCTCTCAGGTATGTCATGCCTGGACAGAGCGCCCATGCTGTAGTAGCACTCTGGGGCTAGGAGGAGGGTAAAGGCAGGAGAGTGAGCAATGCTACAGAGCATTCTATTTGGGAGCAGGATAAAAACAAAGCAGGCTTGCCAGGTGTGGTGGCACACACCTGTAATCCCAGAGTTTGGGAGGCTGAGGCAGGAGGCTCACCTGAAATTCGAGGCCAGCCTGAGCTATACAATGAGTCCAAGGCCAACATGAACTACATAGATCCTATGTTTTTTAAAAAAGGCTTGTTTTATCTGAATATGTTTGTGATTACAGGTGTTTCATATTACAGTACTTTTTTGAGCCTCAATTTCTTCACCTGCGAAATGGGAACAATGTGTACTTCCACTAGTATCATAGAATCTAGTGAAATAATTACAGTTGTTGAACTTAGCAAATAGAAATACAAGTTATATTCCACCCAATATTTGGACACATTACTACTAAAATCTCTGTTGCTCATCTAAATTCAAGTTTAACTGATGTCCTGTATCTTATCTGACATGCCTACATGTAATGTGTAATAATAGCACCCTCTCCTGAGTGCTTATTTCATGTTCCAGGCACCACTGAGTGCTTCATTTACATGGGTCATCATTCCAGCAGCAACTGGAGGCAGTTATTACTAGCCTCCATTCTGAATCCGGAGATGGAAATTTTCCAAGACCAAATAGCCAGTAAATAGCAAAGGCAAGAATCAAATCCACAGTAGTGCACCGCCGCCTCAGGAGGAGAAAGCATCCTGAGCCTGGAAAGCGCCAGGGTGTTACAGTCTCTCTGTGCCTCCCCTTTCCGGAGTCCAGCGAGGGGGCTGTGTAAGTAAGAATGGAGATTAAGAGTGGCCGGTAAGTGGAGAAACAGCCTGTATTTACTTCTCAGCTTCCAGGAAACTGTTTCTAGGGTTACCAAGCAAGGGCAATACGGGCTGTATACCACCACCGGGCACATGGTGTGACTTGTGGGATTTTCTAGCCAACCAACTGTGCTAGAGCAGAGGCTGATAGACTAACAAGGCCGTAAAGCAACCATGGTCACAGCTTCACTTGCTCCGGAATCTTTTAAAATAACTGGAGTTTCCCACGTAATGGACGCCTCATCAGCACTGCTGGGAACGTGGTTGCACAGTCCTTCACTCATAGCCACCTGGCAGCACTTAGCAAGGTGAACAGACTCACTGCCTATCTCAGCACAGGCCCCCCAGAGCCCCAAGTGCAGACAAGGAGCGGAGCAGAGGCGGTTCTTTGTTTGTTGTGTTTTTTTGAGACAAGTTCTTGCTATGTAGTTCAGGTGGGTCTTGAATTCTTTATGTAGCTGAGGCTGCCCTTGAACTCACAGCAATCCTCCTGCCTCAGCCTCCTGGGATTACAGGCATGCGCCACACCAGGCACCCAGCAGAAGTGATTTTTTTCAGGTGATGATACCATTGGAGGGAAAACCACTCAATGAAGGGTGCATCTTCAGGTGTGTCACTGCTGTGCACTGCTACTGTGTCACTGGGGACCTCCAAGAGCTGGTGCTGGACCAGAGCCTCAGTATCCCAAGGGGTGAAGAGCTGAGGTTTACATATGATGCTGGTCATATGTTGTTCAAGGCAACCAGCCAACCAACCAGCCAACCAGCCAACCCACAGGCAGAGGGATGCAGGCACCAACAGCTGGAAGGAGGAGACCGAACCGTGAAGGGAAACAGGGTAAGAGGAGGGACTTCTATGGGGTCACCGCTCATGTCAACCCAGAGGTTCTGCTCCTGGCGACAAGCCGTAAAAAGTGATCACAGTGCTCGATATGGTACGTGTACAAAAGTGTTTGTGGCAGCACTATTTTTGATGGCAGGAGTTCTAGGCTGCCTGAGTGACCGACCCTGGGAGGAGGAACAGAATCCCTGGGAGGTGTGCGCAGGAGTGCCATGCAGTAGTTACCAGTAACAGATTAGGTTATGCAAAGCTACAAAATGAGTCATGAGTCTGTTTTTAACAGTGCTGAGAAAAATGCAGAATGAGCTCTAACACACACACACACACACACACACACACACACACACACACACCACACACACACACACACACCAGTGATGATTTTGAAGCAATACATTTAACCAAAAACTTCACATTAAACACACCACAGTGGTTTTCCATAGAGCTAGAGGAAAGGGAATTGACTAAGGAAATAAGGAGATAATAAACAAGTAAATAATCAATGTATTTAGTTCTTTGGCCAGCACAAAGGGGAAAGGGTGTGTAGGTCATGGTGATCAAGCGCCATGACCTGAGGAGTGTGGATCAGTCTGGATCTGACTTCAAGAGAGAAAAAAAAAAGTTTGTAGCTGTGATTTCAGAAGATCTGTTACTCTACTCCAAAATAATATTTTTTTAAAGCGTTTTTTATTTGCTTTATTTTCCAGAGTTGTAGCTGCTTCTCAGAGGTCAACCCACTGCATGAGAATGCTGATTGCAGAGAGAGGGCAATGCAGGACTAAACTCAAGTTGGGGAGGGGGCTGCTGAGTTACAGGAGGAGGGCCAGGGTACCCCCAGGCTGAGCCCAAACCAAGCTAGCAGAGCCAGGGAGAGCCAGAGAGCAGAACAGACTCCAGCAGCCCCAGGCCCGGGCCGCCACATAGAGCACCATCTTCTGTGGGAAACTGCTAGGAGTACTACAATTTATATAAACTACTGAATAGGATTGGAAGGTGCTAACACTATGCAAGGCTTGAGTTTTTATTTGATTATATTTTGCAGAGTTTGAAATGAGTTTTGAGTTCCAAATGAGGAATAATTATTTTCCCCCGTATTCTGCCTCTGTGAATCTTAAATTTTTCATTGGAAAAAGTTCTTTGTACCAGTGAAGAACAGCTTTGCCTTTTGTGATTGTTCACAAGCACCATGCAAATATTTAACAAATAGGATAGATGGCGCTGATTGTCTCATGCAGCAGGCATGAGAAATTCATGGATTTGAGTTTAATCTGAAAAACATAATGAATTCCATACTATTCCCAGCACAGTTGTGCAGATAATGAATAGAAAGTCATACTCTATAAATTTCATCTGCCTTAAGGGAATATTATACTGTTGAAAGTCAGAAAGTATCCCAGAAATAGTCTAACATGACAAAAAATTCCAATGAGATGGATTCTTTTTTGGTATCACAGTTCCAGAAGAGATTTAGAAATAGGGCTTTTGCTCTAAGAGTAGCACCTAGAAAAAAGGATTTGACCAAGTGCTCAGAGCAATCAGCAGTGTTTGCAGTTGGTCTCAGAGGTCTATCTTCTATCACAGCCAACTTTGCAGTCTTGAATTGTGTTTATTGAGCGTTCTGGCCAATCCACTTAGCTAGATGGATGCTAAGATTATTTTCGCCTTCTTAGCCATGTGGTGCTGGACTCTGATCCAACTGAGTGGCTCACTGTGGCAGAATGCCTACTCTCTGCAGAGGCAAACAATCCTATTAAATGGCAAATTATAAAATCTCCCAGTGACTCCCAGAAGAAATATTTTGTTTGTGTTCTCCATAATACACCCTTCCTTTGAAGTAGCTGCTATTTCAAAGGAGATTGTAGGAATTCAGAAAATCTGGGTCACTCCTCACACGTTCCAGAAAAAAAAACCTCTATGCTAGACAAAGGCCAGAGGACCCATCTGCAGTGATATGAGAACTGCGTGAGGGTGTAAATAAACACAGCAGGGAGTCAGGGGGTTTCAACCCTTGACCCCCAGACCCCAGACTGCCAAATACTGAAAACCTTGAATGGAGAAAAATGGGAAAACAAGCTCTTTGTGTAAGTACATGAGTAGAATGCCAGTCATATTCGTGTTAAAAATGAGGATTTTAATATTGAGGAAAGGACGAGGAGGACTTGGGTCACACCAGAGCACTTTTCCAACTCAGAAAATAATGATTTCTTTTTCTCCAACAGTTGACTATTCTTCAAAGCAAGAGTCATATTATTCTTTTGGAGGGGACTGAAACCTTTTAGGACAAGATTGGACTTGTCTGATTAGGACTTGTCTGATTGGACTTGTCTGATTAGGACTGATACCTTTTAGGACAAGATTGTTAGCAATACTTAGCTCTGATTGCTACAGGACTTGAATGGCAGGATGTGGGAGGGTTCCTTCTCAGGGTACCAATGCCACCCCCAGGCAATGCTTCCTTGGTCCTCTTAGTCTTTTCTTTGTACTCTCATATTGTAGAGGGTTTTGTAACAAACACTTGCAGGATGAGTCTGTGCGGAATGCTGAGTGCAGGAGCCGGAGCTAGGCGTCCGTTTTCAATCGTGACTCTGACAGCGGTTGTGTGACTTTGACAAAACCACCACACCCTTTTGTGTGTCTCATCTGGTCTTCTGCGGTGTGTGTGTGGGGGGGTAATGTAAGGATATGAGCAGAATGCTGATTGCTCTCCCATGAACAATGAGTATTAATGTTGGTAGGGTTGTCAGGTGCCTCTGATGCGTGAATAGAGCAAAATAACAATGTCCAGCTTGTTAAAGCCAGTATAGATGCTGCTGTTATTAAGTCTTGCTTTACAATTTTTTATACTACTTGGTGATTGTGATGATCACTGAGGAGGCTTTACCAAACTCATTTCCAATACTTGGTGGTCTCTAGAAGACCGAGTTTCCTGAGACTGACATGTGCCAGCATGGGTAACAAAGGCCTCCAGGTTCCCGAGCTCTTACACTCTGCCCCCTAGAAGCACAGGCCAGACCCACTTGGGACACATGGAGGGGGCTCTGAACTCTGAGAACGCTGGGTTAAGGGTGTTTTCACTCCTACAATTGCCATCACAAGTGCCACAGTGTGCCTTAAATGTAGCTCCTCATAGTTCTGGGGTCTAGAAGTGCCGAAACAAGGTGTGAGCAGGGTTGGTTGCCCCCCCAGGCCTTCTGCCTTGGTTTTTCTGTGCCTTCAGTTTCCCCTGTGTTTTTCTATGTCCCAACTTCCTCATCTTTAAAGGATCCAATCATACTGAATTCAAATCCATTCACCAACCTCATCACCTCATGTCTTAGTTACCTGCCTCATCCCTGAGACACGACACTCAGGACACCCACCACTTAAAGGTGAGGGGTTTTTGGCTCACATTTGTAGAGGTTTCAGTCCATAGTCTACTAGCTCTACAGCAGGGTACAAGGCCTGGGCAGAGGAGAGAGGCTCATGGGCTGGCTGTGAAGACGCAGAAGCCTGGGGTGGAGCGGGGTGGAGAGACCCTTCCATGCCAGGGCCGCCAGTGACCACCTCCATTGACCAGGCTTCGCCTGCCATCATCACTATTATGTATAAACTCATCAATGATAATCCACTAAGGGTTATCACACCCCACGATTCAATCCCCTTCCCCAAGCTACACCCACGAGTGCATGGGGTTTAGGGGAGACATCTAGGTAGAAACCATGACACCTCATTTTATCCTAATCACCGCTGTAAAGATCTTTCTCCAGGTGCAGGTCACATGCAAGGTCCAAGAGAGCTAAGGCTCCACGTGGAGCAGGGCGGGGGTGCTCCTCTCTCAGCACATGGCTTTGCTTTCCAGTTTGCATGTGAAAGATAAGGAGGAAAGAACTGCAGTCGCCTTGCCTAGGGTTTGGTATCCATCCACATGCTCAGAGGCATCTACAGAGTTCTAGTTCAAGAGCTCAAGGGAGGACTCACAGCCTTTCCCTTGGCTGTGCTCTGCTTTTGTGCTTGTGTTTTCATTTTCTTCTTAATGATCCTATGACCATTTTATCCAGTTCTAAGGGAGTGTTACCTGAAACAAATACAGCTTAAAAATATTCAAATGACCATATTCATTTCCTCAGTGCTATGAAAGATGATTTACTACACACACACACACACACACACACACACACACACATACATACACACTTCTTTTGTGGTACTGATTATTGAACCCAGGGCATTTGCACTGAAGTGTACTCCTACATTCCTAACCTTTTTGATTTACTTTTTTACATTTTGAGACAAGATCTCGCCAAGTCTCTAAATTACTTAGGTTGGGCCGGAACTTGAAATCCTAGAGTGCTGGGATTACAGGCGTGCATCCTCATGCCCAGCTAGGGGTGACATTCTTTAAAGCCCCTTCTTGTATTATCTACTTCTTTCGTGTTGCCAGATCTCCCAACCCCTAAGAACAGCTTTGGTACTAGAAGAACCTCTCTTGCAAAATAAGGGAGCAAGCTACCCTGAGAAGCGGATAGCAGAGTCTCAACTCAGGCAGAAGGAGAAACCAGGCCTCAGAGAACAGCACCTTCTCTAGTCCCTGCACCTACATTTTGGACTAGGTTCTATTCTCTTCTCTGTTTTCCATATGAGCAACGTGATGCTTAGAGAAAAGGAGAAAGCAATGCAGTATCAGTCCTTGCACTGGAACATAAGCAGTCCTACTCCAAACCCACACCACGAGCCACTGTCCCCAGAGCTGAGCCTTGCTGGCTACCTATACCAGATGACTGGATGTCACTGCTTCCTCAAAGTTGCCTGCTCCATCATTGCTGTGCATAAAGTAGCTGCTGCTGGGATACAGACTTGCAAAGATTGCAAAGGTCAGAGCTCACCATCTAACAGGCATGGAGAGCTTGGCCTTGTCAGTGAGAATGGGGACCACCTAAATTCTACAGTTTCCCTTTTCTCTGCTGTTTAGTTTTTCATTTTCATAGATTTCTATGTATCTAAATATATCTCACTCTCTGTTAGTATTATGATCACTGTAAAAATATTTATGGTAGAGCCAAATGCTTTTGACTGACAGTGACTGAAATCCAGCTCATGCCAACTGAAGAGTCCTAGTAATACTGGGGAAAGTGTTGGCTTCAGGCAAAGCTAAATCTAAGTGCTCTAACAGCATGCTGAAGGCTGTGATTCACCTTCACTGGTCACTCCATTGGCCAGGAAGGTGACTGTCTAGACAATGTCTGTAGGAGCCTTAAGAACATGAAAGCTGGACCATCTGTTCTTGAATCTAACACTGGCATGTCCTGGCTCTGTGACTTCAGACAAGTGGCTGAACATCTCTGAGCTTCTTCATCTGTCAGTAGGGGAAAAGAAGGTTAAATCACTTCTTATTTTTGTAGGATTTAGGCCAGAACCCAGAAGACAGTGCCAGCAAAGGACCGATGTCACTGTTAATGGTACTGCTACCATTATTTAGGGGGGATGAGATTACCTTCATCACTCATTTGAGAACACTAATAAAGAAATGAAATCTCAGACCTGGGAGCTGTGGAAGAGAAGAGAAAAGATGAACGAGAAGAAGAGATGAGTGAGGTAGGAGAGAAAGCAGGCAGAAACAGAGATGGAAGCCATGATGGTGGCATTTTAATAACAAGAGGCTCTCCATGTGCCAGACAAGAATGGGGACACGAACATAAAGACCTGCACATTTCGAGTAGTAGTTTTCTGCTCTTAACCAGAGTAGACCTGTGTCTGTCAGAACACCTGTGTTGGTTGTCAAGGTCTTTGTGCAGACACTTCCGGCTTTGTCTGCCTGGCATCTCTTCTTCTTTTGCTAGCAGTCTCCTGCTATTCCTGTGAGATCCACACATCAAGCGATACATGGCCTGATGAATCTGACCACTGTGGTGTCCTGCCCTCTCCCCCCTCACACATGGGCTCGCTCATCAGAATCCTCTCTGCAAAGGTGTATCTCAGAGTTTGGGGGAAATGCTCTCTCTTTGGCCCTTGTTATTAAGCAGGAAGATGTCCGTGAGCAGCGACCTTGGAAAGCTAGCAGTGTGCACCCTTCTGGGCTCTGTGCTGTGCACCTTTCCCCTGGGTTCTCTGGTTCCCACCCACGTTGGTAACTGGCTTCCTGTGTCCCTCTAAGTGGGTGCCCTCCTCTGCCTGGGCCGCTTCTGCTTTCTCCACGTCATGTTTGTCACACTTCCCAGATCATGCTTTTGCATCTGAATGCTTGTCTCATGGTCTGCTTCTGGGGCAGCTCGAATTAAGGCTAGTGGCAACTCTCTCTGACTTCTTGTCTGAGTTCCAGATTCATACACCGAGCTCGGTGACAGACTCCCCTTTTTAATGCTTACACACAGTTCCCACAGAATGGGGCCCATCAGAGCTCTTGGGATCTCTCTGACCTGTTTCTCTGCATGCTTCCCCCCAGGGGTCTTCTACTGTGCCCACCATAAACTTGGAGTCTCTGCTGTGGTACCACCTGCTCTCCTCTCTGGAGCCATAGCTTGGCGCTGGTCCTTGAGCTCTCCACACACTGGTGTCTTTCAGGCTCCCAAACATGTCCGTTTTTTCCCCCTGTCTGGGTGGTATCACAGCATTCAGGTCTCAGCTTGGCAACAACCTCCCCTAAGAGGCCTTCTGTCACCCTCTCTCCAGAAGCTTCTCCCCTGCTCTTAGTCTTGCTTCAAAACATTATTCTCTTCTAGTTTCCCTGCACACTTACGCCCCAGAAATGGTCTTCTCTATCTGTTCACATGCATCTCCTACCTGCCCCATGGCAGTGCAAAGCAGGAGCTGGACCTGTGCCCTCTCCAGCGATGTCCTGGTGTCTGGGACTTCCTGGAATGAGTGGGCAGAGCATGGCTAAATGTTTACATTTGCCAGAAAGTTTTAAACATATTACATGACATCCAAAATTTCTGTATTTTCATTCTGTCACATCTCCCTCATTTTAAAAATTAACCTGTCTTGATAAAAAATTACTTGGAATGTGTTGTTTTTTAAACTCTTTATTATTTTAAAAAGCACTTTATCCCTTTTTTTGTTCCCAATGTAAGAATTTTGAAGTTCTTATCTGTTAAATAGTAGCTCTCCATTCCCTCCTCTCCCAGCCCTTCTATGAGTTTAACTATTTTAGTAATCCCACATAAACTGAACTGTGGAGCAATGATCTTTCTGTAACTGCCTGATTTCTCTTAATATAATGTCCTATGGGTTCATCCATGTTGTCAGAGGTGGCAAAGTTCTACATCACATTTTCCTTGTCCATCTATCCACTGTCCTTTCACAAGAGTGCTAAGAATGTATGATGTGGAAAGGATAATCTCTTCAACAAATGGTGTTGGGAAAACTAGACACACACATGCAAAAGAATAAAATTGAACCTTTACCTTACAACACATTTAAAATTGATTGAAAAAAATTGAAAACTTAAGCATAAGACCTGAAGCTGTAAAATGCCAGGAAGAAAAGAAGGGAAGAAATTCATGACCCAGGTCCAGTCAATAATTTCTTAGATATGCTACCAAAAGCATAAATGAAGAAAGCAAAGGCATAACTGTGTCAAAACAAAGAAACTTACATAAGCAAGAGAAACAACCTACCCTGTTAAAATGCACCCTGTGAAATGAGACAGAATATTTGCAGTTGAGAATATTTGCCTTTATGTGCTACCACACGATGGGCCCAGAAACATGGTGCTCAGTGACTGGGGACTAAAACCATAGACCAAAACAAACGTCTCCTCCTGTAAGTACCTGGTATAATCCACGCACTTTACCACAGCAACACAAAGCTGACTGACACAGAAATCTGATACTCAGAATGTATAAGGAAGATCTGTCACCCCAAAGCAAAAACAAATAACCCAATTTAAACATAGACAAAGGACCTGAGTAGGCATTTCTCCAGATAAGTTACACCAATGGCCAATAGGTTTCTAAAAGATTGTTCAACATCGCTAATAGTGAGCAAAGTGTGAACCTAAGAAGATACCATCTTACACATGTTAAGATCAATGTTATTAAAAAACAGACAAATGTCAAGGATGTGAATAAATGGGAACTCTGCTATGCTTTGGTGAGAATATAAAATGGTACAGCCACTACAGAAAACAACAAATTCAAAACAGAACTATCTAGGATCCAGCATTCTCACTACTGAGGATATATCCAAAATAATTGAGACCAGAGTATTTTTTGTGTGGTACCAGGAATCGAACTCAGGACCTCACACTTCCCAGGCAGGCACTGTGCCAGTGAGTTATATCTTCAGCCCCTGAAACCAGAGTATTGCCATGTTCATTGCAGTATTACAATAGCCAAGATATGGAAACAAATAGACCAGAGTTTATTTCTAGGTTCTCTACTCTCTTCTCTGTGTTGGTATGTCGGTCTTTATAGCAGTTATATATGACTTTGTTTCTGCAGCTTTGTAACATATTTGTAGCTCAGGCAGCAATATTCCCAACTTTGTTCTTGCTCAGAGTTACTCCGGCTACTTTGGATCTTTTGTGCACCTACGTACATTCTGGGATTTCTTTCTACTTCTGTAAAAATGTCATCTTAACATGGACCACCTTGAATCTGTAGATCACTCAGGGTAGTATGGATATTAAGTTTATGGGTATATTTTCTTTGTGGTAGTCATGAGACTTACATAAAACATGTTAAAATTATAACAGTCTATTTTAGGCTGAAAACAGCTTAATCTCACAAAAGCTCTATACTTTTTTCTTCACCAACCAAGATTTTATGTCATAGTTTACATAATTTTATATTTTTATCTATTAATAATAAAATTTACAATTTCAGATTTATAGTTACACTTAGTACTTTTAACTTTTACAGTAGGATAAAAGTGTTGAAATACCACCATTGCATGATTGTGATATAACCTATTGGTGTGTAAGTACCTTAACAAACTAATTTGTGTTGAATATGTTTCAATGGTTTTTTTTTTTTGGCGGTACTGGGGATCAAACTCAGGACCCTGCGCTTGCTAGGCAAGCGCTTATTCCACTGAGCTATATCCCCAGCCCTGTGATGGTGTTATTTAGCATTCTTTCATTGTAATGCTAAAACTCCTTTTAGCACTTTTAAAATCAGGCTCATTGACGATAACACCCACACTTTTATATGTCTGGGAGGTCTTACCTCTCCTTCATATTTGAAGGGCAGTTTTGCTCAGTATGGAATGCTTGGTTGACAGTTTTTTGTTCTTCTTGTACTTTGAACATATCCTCCCACCTCCTCAGGACCTGCCAACTTTCTACTGAAAGATTTAATAAAGGGGTTAGAGGAGCCTCCTTTTTTATATAATGAATTAATTTTCTCTTTTTGCTTTCAAAATTCTCTCTTTGTCTTTGACTTTTGCCAATCTACTTATAATTACTTGGTGTGCACTTCTGTGGGGGATTTTTTTAGAGCTCACTAATCTGGTTGTTCATTTCTCTCTCTACATTTGGGGAGTTTTCAGTCATTATTTCTTTAAATAAGCTTATGCTCTCTCTTTCCTTCTAAGATTCAGTAATGTGTGTATTTTCAGTCAGTGGTATTTCATAAGTCCTTTCATAAGACCTTGTAAACTCTTCTTTTCATTTTGCTCTCTGGAAAATTTCTGTTGTCCCATCCCTGATTTTTTTCCTTAGCTTGATAAAGTCTACTACTGATTCCTGTAATGGAGTTTTCAGTTCAGTTACTTTCTTCTTCAGCTCCAAAATTCCTGTTCCAGTTTCTATGTCTTCATTAATATTCTAACTTTGTTAATATCCGGTTTCTCTGATTTTATTTGTCTATTTGTGCTCTCTTGTGCCTCAATGAGCATCTCTAGGATTATTTTGAATTATTTGTCAGGCAAGTAAGTCATAGATCTCTGTTTCCTTAGGGTTAGTTATGAAGTTTACTTTGGTCCATTGAGTGTGTTATGTTACCCTGTTTGTTTGTTTCCCCATACTTTGCATTTGTTTCCATATATTTGAGGTGACTTACACCTCTCCCAGTCTTTATGGACTGGCATCAACAGGGAAAGACTTTTACCAATCAGCCTGGCAGGAGATTTTGGAGGCTCTCAAACATTTGACAGCCATTTGCATGGCTATGTCTTTTAGGGCTTGTGAGTTGACACTTCCATTAGAGGAATGTGCTGTTTTCCTTTCTTTTTATTTATATGAACCTATTTCTTTCTTCCAGTGTCTGGGTTCTATACTACACTGAAGGCAGGCTGCATTCCTCTCCCTGTTTCCCTGTGGAAAAGCCACAGGTGAGTTATGCACCTACTTCCAAACTCACACATTCAGGCTAAGTACAGCAAGCAGTCCCCATTTTTGCTTAATTCTTAACTGCCTCTAGGCATCCAAGCCCCTTCATCAGTGTTCCAAGTGAGACAGGATAGAAATAATTCAGCTTGTGAACAGAAGTGTTCGTTCTCGAACTCCATGCTGGGTGATGAACAGGACCTCAGCCATCTTGCTCACCTGAACATGAACATGACCGTCTTCTCCAGAATCATGAAACAAATCAAGGTCATGAACCGAGATACAACTGTATTACTTAAGATGTCAAAGTTATCGATTAACTGTATTATTTAAGGAAAGGAAACACTGAAGACAAATCTGAGACTATCTCATTCTGTTGCTTCTAAAAGGTGACTTTCAGTTGAGTGGTTTTTAGAGCATACTGTGTCTTTGTTACTTTTCTTGTTACTGAGACAAAATACTCAGCACCAAAAATTAAAGGAGGAAAGGTTTATTTCACTTTACAGCTTGTAGAGGCTTCAGTTCAGAGTTGGCTGGCTCCAAGGTGGTGTGGCACAGGGCCATTGTACAGGAGAAACTGTTCATGGCAAAGCAGCAGTAGACAAGCCACAGCAGCAAAGTAACTTCTTTCTGACCTTTATATTCCATCCAGGCTACTCATCTTTTGTGTGCTGTCCCTCAGAACTGTGCTAAACCAATTAATGGACTAATCCTTAATCCTGGCATCATATCCTTAATCCCAACATCACATCTAGATATAAGCCATAACATAATGCCTTCTTCTGAAATGGGAAAATTGTAAATTAGTCTAATTGTTACCTGTTTCAACTAATTTAGAAAGCAATGAGGAGCATTTCATAAGTGATGGGTGAAAGGTTTCAGCAGCTGTTTTAGCTGCTTTACTCTCTTGCTAAGACAAAATACCCAAAACCCAAAATTAAGGAAGAAAAGGTTTATTTAGCTCACAGTTTGGGGAGGGTTCGGTCCATAATCGGCTGGCCCCAAAGCAAGTGGCCTGGCACAGTGCAACTCTTTCAGGTAGCAGAAGACAGCAAAAACAATAAGAGCATAAAAGGGAAGAGCAAGCTGCTTTTCCTGCCTTATATTGTAGTCTGACTACCCCCACCCAGGGTGGGTAGAGCACTCACACCATCTCAGTGCCCTCTTCTTGGACAGGATGAAGATGTTTACAAAGTGAGGAGCCTGGTCCCCTGCTGAGTTAAACTTCTAAATTTCTCAAGTTGACATAATGTATCAACCATTACAATCCACCCCTTGTCAATTTGGCAACCAGGCACATTTCTTTAAACTGGTCTCCAGATACAGACATACTTAACTTGAACATTATAACAGAGGTTTAACAATCCTTAAGAACCAGTATAAAGTCCGTAACATATTAGAACCATGACATTCTGCCCCTAGTACCCCAAAGATTCATGCACATCCCTTTATGCAAAAGGCATTTAGTACATCTGCAAGAGGTGCCAAAGTCCTAACAGTTCCCATATTGCTGAAAAGTCCAAGTCCCAAATCTGAGATGTAAGGCAAACTCTTAGCTGCAAGCCCTTGTACAAAATAAAAGTTAAACTTGTCCAACGTTCAGTGGTGCAAGATAAATATTTTCATTCCCAAAGTTACAAAAAAGGGGGATCTCAGTTACTTTTCCCTCATTGCTAAGACAAAATACCCAATGCCTAGAATTAAGAAAGGAAAGGTTTATTCAGCTCACACTTTATGGAGGTTTCAGTGTATACTTGGCTGGCTCCAAGGCAGAGTGGCACATGGCAGAGGGCAACAGTTCATGGCAGGAGAAAACAGCAAAAGCAGCAAGAGCAAAAAGAAGAAGCAGCAGAGGGCAAGCCTCTTTCCCTCCCTTGAATTGTATGCAAGCTACCTGCCCCAGAAAGGGTGTAGCACCCTTCCCACACCCATATTCCCAGCGTTGGACCATGAATCAATCATAAACTCTAGAAACCTGCCCCATGACTTCATGAGTCTGTGTGGGGACATCTAGACACAAACCATAACAGGGGATACCAAGGATTGGGACTGAAGCAAGTCCAAAATCCAGCAGACCAAACATTAAGTCTTGTAGTTCCATGTCCAGCATCTGAAGCAATCTGTGGGCCAAATTGTGATCTCCTAAGGGCTTGTGTGGTTCCACCCCTATGGCACTTCCAGTGGTAGTAGCTCCCATGGCTTCTCTCTTAGGCCCACTTTGCTTCCTCCTTGCAGCTTTCCTTAGATGATCAACATTCCTGGAGTTTCCAAAGTTCTGGGGTCTCCAGTGCACCTTTGGTTTCACACAGCTTCACACACTTCCCTCTCAGGGGTATACTACCTGGCCTCCCAGGCCTTCTGAAATCAGGGTGGAAGGCTTCTTAACCCCATGACTGTTGCATTCTGCATGCACTTAAAACCAGCACCATGTGCATGATGCCAAGGTCTGCTGCCAGCTGGAGTGGTAGCCAAGCTTCCCTCTCTTTTGGCTGTAGGGATTGAGTGCCTGAATTGCTGGTCACTCTGAATCTAATTTTGAGGAAAAATTTTCTATGCTGCTGCATTCTAGAACATGGTCTTCTGCAGCATTCTCCTCAAAGTAGTCTTTCACTTTTGCAGTCTTGAGGTTGCAAAGGGTGAGGACTTGATGTTTCCTGTTAAGGCCTCAGGCCATCTGTTTTAGTCTCCTGTTCCTTCTCAGTAATTGAGATCTCCTCAGCTCTATCTTTGTAGTCCACAGCTTTACTGGAGCTTTCTTTCTGGCCAAACTCACAACATTTTAAATCATCCTGCTGGGCTCTTTGCTCTTGATTCTCAACATAGATGTGGCTAAAAGCCCCCAAGAGAAGCTGTGCCACTGCCTCAATATTAGACTGCCTTGAAATTTCTTCTTCCAGATTAATTAGTCCACCACCCTTAATCTTAGCCTCAAAGTCTCTGAACACAAGCAAAATGCAGACAAACTTTCTGCCAAGCCATAACACACATCATCTGGAGCACAGCAGCCAATGCAGTCCTTGCTCCCAGCAGAAACCTCCCGAACCCGGTCTTCATCAGTTGTCTGGTCTTCTGAGCTCTGACCAGAATCTCCCATACAGAACAGCCTAAGGCATTCAAACTCTGTTCTTTCAGGAAACATCTCCAAACCTTTCCAAACTCTTCCCACAAGTCATTCCCAAAGGCTCTTGAACCACATGGTTAGGTGCAGTCACAGCGACAACCCCACTTCTCTGGTACCAATTTCTGTCTTGGTTACTTTTCTCTCATTGTTGAGACATAATACCCGATGACCAAAATTAAGAAAGGGAAAGTTTATTTACCTCACAGTTTGTAAAGGTTTCTGTCCATATAAATGCAGACAACGTAGCTCCAACAAAAGCCTGCTTTCTCTACACGAAGAAAGGAGCAGCCATGGTGTCTTAGTCTGTTTTTAAAAAATTAAAAATTCAATTGAAAGAATACTTGTACATGTAACAGGATACAGCATGATGTTTTGATATATGCATACAATATATTTGTTCTATCTTGCTATCACAGAATACATCAGATTGGATCATGTCTAAATAATAGAAATTTATTTGGCCCACAGTTCTGGAGGCTGGAAAGTTCGAGATTGAGTTGCTTCACCTGTGGAGGGCCTTCCTGCAATATCATGAGAGTATCGACTGAAAGGGAGTTTGCATGCAGGAGATGAAAAGGGGCAAACCCCTTCATTTATCGGTAACCCACTCGTGTGATAGTGGCATTAATCTATTCACAAGGGCAAGACCGCATGATCTCATCGCCTCTTACAGGTCCCAGCTCACAATACTCTTACACTGGAGATTAAGTTGCCAACACATGAACTTTGGGACACACCTTCACACCACAACACTAGCAAAATAGAAAAACAGTAGAGAATGATCACTCTTTTCCTGACAAACACCACAGGAAAAATTGTGACCACACCCCTATCTATGCCAGCCACGCTTGAGCGGGATGTCTTGTCACCCACCCCTGTCAGCCTACAGAACAACGATCCCACCCCCAAGATGGTGTTGGAGAATGATAGTTAAGAAAGAAGGCTTTGATTCCCCGTGGGTATTAATGAAACTCCTTCCCTTGCTTTATCAGCGAAGGTCCTGTGGAAAGTCTCGGACTCCAGCTCAATCCTGCAGCAACACAGCTGGGAGTGTCAGAGGAGGTCAAAAGGAGAGACCGGATGTTCGCCACTGCCAGGACTCCCTTGCCTGTGGTCTCTAGCCTCTAAATGAAAAACCTGTGCTTCCCTGAGTTTAATGAGAAGTTTCATTTGAAACAGCCTGAGAAGATGAGTAATAGTTTATCAGACAAGTAAGGAAAAGACCTCTATGATATGAGAGAGGGCTCATCAAGGGGGTTTCAGAGCATGGCTGGGTCAGGAGACAGAAGTGGATGAGCCAGGAAAGGAGGGTAGACGTTGGGCTTAGTGCCAGCGGAGAAGGGTCATAGGCTGTATGCTGAAGAGTGCAAGTGCCATACAGGGTTTTGCCATGAAGGTAAAGATAAATATAATATAAAGTTCTATCACAGAAACTTTCAAAGAGAGAGAATGAAGTTTGGCATGATCAGATTTATTTTTCTGAAAGATAATCCTGATCCTCGGTTACTTACGAGTGGGATGAGACATGCCTGCTGTGACATGTGCTGGAGGAATAAATAGTGCCTGTGAAAGGAAGGGGCTAGTAAGTTAAAAATTAAAATGAAGATGTGAAATATTTATTAATGCTGTTTAGTGGTAAAATCAGGTGGTGAAGTGTTTGTGGCAATGAATATTGAACAGATAGCATTCTTATGAACATCCACAGAACACTGAGATTTAATCCTGAAGCTATTTCCAGAAGGTTTTCCAGGTATGTGACAAAGAATGTATCCCTGATGCCTCTCTCAAAATTGCCATAATTTCACATTAATGTTCTATAGTTAGCTTTCAAATTGGATCCTTCAAAGAAACAGTGTAGAAATGATTTCTGCATGCACTATTAAACCCTAACTCAATGCTTTTCTCCCATGAGTAATGTATTTACAATTAATGTCAATAAGGAAGAGAGGATGCATGTGAGGATTTATAGATTAGTAAGTTCCTTAGAGTGTTACTTATAATACATATATGAAATGACTTCAATGTCTCTCAGTGGCAGTTCTATTAAATATATTACTATTTGTGCTCATGGAATATTTTGCAACTGTTAGTAGCCATGGTTTAAACAAGTATTTATGAATTTGAGAAGTGTTTATAATATTAAATAGAAAATGTGGAGCATCTGTTTGTTCTGTTGGTGACTAAAACAAATACACAGCAGCTCTTCCTCTAGACAAATAAAAAGAATAGATCATATTGTTATTTTTTTCTCTACACAAAATTATTAAATAAGTTTTTGTCTACTTAGTATTTCATAAACTTTAAAATAGTTAATGTTACCCATCTTATCATCAGAAAAAATGAATATATTTTTTAAAGGATTATATTAAGTAATCTTGCGTGAAGAAATTCTGTGGTTTCTAATTTTAGTGGGGGTCTCTGCCTCAACTATGAGTGCCGGTCTGGCAGTTTTCACTCTAATAGCTGTAGGGTTTGAGTTCCTTAACCCTCCTTTTCTGGGAAAAATAAAGACTATTATACTTCCTCTCTACTATCAATTGATTTATTAACAATAAAAATATATTTTATTTCAAGATCATATCAAAATATTCTGAGTACTATCAGACCAAATGTGTTAGGCATGTGGTACTTGGGGCCCAGTGCTTCCTGTAGGAACTGCTGGGCCTTTTCCTGTGGATTCATGGGTCTTTGTCATGGCCCATGCATGCTCCTGGCCAGGGCCCAAGGGAGGAGGGTTTTCCTCCATGCTGCTAGCAGGGCTAGCTTTCCAGAACCAGAGATAAACCTCAGTCCTGATGTGTGTCCACACTTTCGTGATACTTTTATTTTAAAAACTGATGTATGAAGGTCATCACAATCCGTGACTTTAATTAAAGATTTAAGAAAGAGTTTAGTTATTTAAATGCTGGTTTACATTCCTTAAGACAGAGCAACAAGGTCTAACAATTAATTGGAATAGACTGAAGTGGCAAATAAAGCCAAGATCATGTCACTGGAAAACAGAATGTAGCTAAAGGGGTCTTCATACCAACCACAAATTCTCTCCAGTCTATCTGACCTCAACCTTCAGCTCTCTCCCTCCCTACCTCTTTCTACCTCTCTCCCTCTTTCTCCCTCTTTCTCATACACACAAACACACAAAAGAAGAATGTGAAAAATAAGGCCAAACAATGCCTCTAAAGAGTCCCAGCTCTCCCAAAGGAGACCCAAGGGGCACCGATGGAGAAGAAACCAAACATCAGGGAGCCGAGCTGCATCAAATGATTAAAAAGAAGCTAAGAAACTTGCTGAGCTCAGAGATGACCTAATCCAAAAGGCAGAGGCATTCAAACAAACTGAACACATATGGCTATGGGAGAAACAAATGGAAAATCGGAAGAGCTAAGCAAAACGGACCAAAACATAAATGACAGATGTGAAAAGGTGCCAAGCACAAATCCTGTAAATAAGTAACTCTATTGATTTCACAAACAGCAGAGAGGACCAATGTTAAGACAAGGTTTCAGAACTCAAGGAAAAAACAGAATTGCATGGTGATGTACACAGAAAAAACTTGGAAACAATAATTGCAAGAAAAATTCATCCAACAGCTACTAAATGATGTGAAGAAGAAAATTGAAGGCTAAGTGGAGTAAGGAGAAGTTGGAAGACCGCACACATGGAATAAAAAAGTCTGTTTACAGAAATTTTAGCAGAAAACTTTCAAAGTAGGAGGAAAGAATTCAACATACAGGAAAGCCAAGCTTACAGAATACTAAATAACTCTGATGAAAACCAGAAATTCCCATGACACATCATAGTCCAACTCCCAGAAGTCCAATACAAAGACAGAATCTTAAAAGCTCTTAGAGAAAAGTGAAAAAACTGCTTTAAAAGGTAAATCTGTTAGGATTACATCAGACTTTTCAACACGAGCTTTAAAGGCCAGGAGAGCTTGCAGTGAAATGTTTCAAGTCCTAAAAGAAAACAAGGTAAACTTCATTACATATTGGCAAAAGGAACAGTTCAACAGGAAGAGATAACAATTACGAATATGTACACACCAAATATATACTTAAGTTTATAAAACAAACACTTCTGGACAAGAAAAGGTCAAATAAACACCAACAAAATCATAGTGGGTGAGCTCAACACCACATTTTCACCAGTAGAACCACTGAGCGAAGAAATATCAGAGCTGAACCACACCTTTGAACAAATGGACGTACTATGTACATAGAGACTGTGCTACCCTGCTACAACAGTATACATATTGTTCTCAGCAGCAAGTGCATCTTTCTCCAAAATAGACCACCTACTAGCTTATAAGCTCTGCTTAAATAAATACAAAAGACTCAAAATCACCCCATTGTACACTATCATATCATAGTGTGCTGAACCTACAAAGCAATTGAAAAAGAAGCCACAGAAATTTTATAGACATCTGGACTTTAAATAACACACTTCTGAACACTAAACGGGTCACAGAAGAAGTCAAGGAGTCGATTAAACAATTCCTAAAATCAAATAATAATGCCAGGATAACATGCCAAAACCTATGGGGCACAGTGGAAGCGGTGCTAACATGGAGGTTTATTGCTGTAAATGCACACATTAGAAAAGCAAAAAACAGAATGAGATCAAATAAATAACCTAATGTGGTACCTTGAGATATTAGAAAAACAAGAACCACCCAAATCCAAACATAGTATGGGGAGGGAAATCATAAACATCAGAGCAGAAATGAATGAAATTGAGACTAAAAAACAAAGAATCTGTGGGCTTTTGAGAGAATAAATAAAATAGACAAACCTTTAGCCAAACTTACCAAAAGAAGGAAAGGAACAACCTACACCCATGCATTAGAAATGGAAACATGGAAACCCCAACAACACTGCCAAAATCCAGAAATCATTAGTAATTACTATTAAAATTTGTACTCAAACAAGTTGGAGAATCTTAAAGAAATGGATAGATTCCTAGATACATGAATTGCCAAAAATGAATCAAGAAGACATAAAAAAATCTGAATAATCAAATAACAGGCAATGAAATTGTGGTAGAAATCTAAAAAAAAAAAAAAAAAAAAACCAAAAAACAAAAAACCTGCCAACTAAGAAAAACCCAGATCTGATGGATTCACTGCTGAATTCTACAAGAACTTTACAGAAGCTCTAACACCAATACTCTGCAGACTCTAATAAAATTGAAAAGGGTACTTCTGAAGTCAGTCTGGGAAGCTTGAATTAATTTGATTCTAAAACCACAAGAAACAACTAAAAAAGAAAACTACAGGCCAATCCCTTCAAGGAACATAGATGCAAAACATCAAGAAGATACTGGCAGACAGAATGCAAAAAATCATCAAAAAGTTCATACATCATGATCAAGTAGGAGTCACTCCAGTGATGCAATGTACATGAATCAATAAATGTAATACACCACATAAGCAGAAGCAAGGGCCAAAATCACAATATTATCTCAATACATGCAGGAAAAGACTTGGACAAAATCCAACATCCATTCCTGATTTAAGAAAAAACAGATATAGGAGATTTTATCTTAACCTGATAAAAACTACTTATTAGCCAGATGTGGTGGCCTCTGCCTATAATCCCAATACTTGAGTAGCTGAGGAAGGAGGAAGTTGAGGGAAGAGAATTGTCACAAGTTTGAGGCCACCGTGGACTGCATAGTGAGTTCAAGCCTAGACTGAACTTTATAGTATCCAAATAATAAAAATAAAATTTTAAAAGCCATTTATGACAAACCAACAGATAGCATATTAAATGAGGAAGATCCAACAGATTTCCTTCTAAAACCAAGAACAAAACAAGGTCATCCACTGTCACCACTCTGGTTCACTAGAATACTCAAAATAGAAATCAGGCAAGAGAAAGAAATAAAAAGAATATGTATAGGAAAGGAAAAAGTCAACTCGTTATTTGCAGATGGCATGATCCTTTACATGGAAGATCCAAAAAAATCCAACAAAAGACCCCTAGAATTAATAACCAAAGTCAGCATTGTAGCAAGATATAAAAAATCAACACACACAAAAAATAGCATTCTTGTACACCAACAGTGAACCCACCGAGAAAGAGATTAGTAAAACAATCCTACTCACAATATCATCAAGAAAAATTAAATACTTAGAAATAATCTAACCAAAGAAGTGAAAGAACTCCACAATGAAAACTGAGGTACTCAGAAAAGGAGATTGAAAGGGATATCATTAAATGGAAAGACATCCCTTGTTCCTGGAAAGGTAGAACAAACATTGTGAAAATGGCCATTCTCTCTCTCTCTCTCTCTCTCTCTCTCTCTCTCCCTATATATATATATAGATATATATATATATTCTGTTCTATTCACAAAGTGAGTATGAATATATATATATATATATATATATATATATATATATATATTATACATGGAACAGAATATATATATAAAATTTAATATATTATCTATTTAATATATTATATATATATTTAATGCAATCTCATTCAAAATAACAGTACCATCCCACAGAATTAGAGAAAAACAAGCCTGGAATTCATATGAAACTATAAGAGACCAAGAACAGGAAAAGCAATTGTAGAAAACAAAAGTAAAACAGGAGGCATCAAAATCCCACATTTGAAACTGTGTTGCAAAGCTACAGTGATAAAAATAACATGGTAATGGCATAAAAGTATATATATGAATATATGGAACAGAAAAGAAGATGCATAAACAACCAAAGTCACATTCAGGCACCTAATCTTTGACAAAGGACCCAAAACACATGCAGGAGAAACATAACCTCTTTAACAAATGGTGCTGGGAAAACTTACTTTCACAGTGCAGAAGGATGAACCTAGACCCTGCACCAAGTACTATACTAAATTTAAGATGACCCAAAGATGTAGATATTAAAACAGAAACACAACCTGCTGGAAAATAAAATAAACAAAATTTCTGAAGTCATAGGTGTAGGCAAAGACTTTGTGACCAGAACCCCAACTGCACAAAAAAATACCATCAGGAATCAACAAATAGGTTCTGCACAACAAAGGAAACAACCAACAATCGACAGAATGAAGAGACAACCTACAGAATGGTAAAAATTTTTTCCAGCTACACCTGAAGTAAAAGACTAATATTTAGAATATATAAAGAGCTGAAAGTTTATTTTCCCCAAAATAAAAGACTCATTCAAAAAATGGGCAACTGAAATGAATAGACAATATTCAGAAGAAGTAAAAATAACCAGAAAATAGATGAAAAAATTGTTCACCCTGTCTGGCTATTAGAGAAATGCAAACAGAACCACATTGAGTTTCCATCCTCCCTTGTAAAGAATGGTCATGACCAAGAAATCAAAGAACATTGAATGTTGGAGAGGCTATGGGGAAAGGAAACCTTCTACATTGTTGATGTGAATGTTAGCTGGTACAATTACAGTGGAAATTAATCAAAAACTGAAAATAAGAAATATTATTGGACCCATGTAGGTATCTTCAAAAAGCCTTAATATCATCCATATGACAGTGACACATGCATACATATGTTTATAGCACCACAACTGATAATGGCTAAATCTTGGAAGCAGCCTATAAAGAAAATGTGTTGAGTTGTTTGTTTTTTTTTTTTTTGAGACAGAGTTTCACTATACAGGTTAGGCCTTGAGCTCGCTTTGTAAGCCAGGATGACCTCATACTCACAGTGATCCTCCTCCCTTGGCCTCCCAAGTACTGGGATAACAGGTGTATGTCACCACACCAGGCAAAAAGTGTGTTTTTTAATATATAATGGAGTAGTATTCAGCTATACAGAAAAACACATTTGAGTCATCTGTAGGAAAATGGGTATATCTTGAAACCATAATTTTAAGTAAAATAAATCAGACACACAAGTCTAAATTCCACGGTTTCTCTTGTATGAAAAACCCAAAATATAAATACGTTAAAGAACAGAATAAAAGATACCTAACAGAAGACAGGGAGATAGATCTTTTGCAAGTGGGAAGGGGACTAAGGGGCAGGGCTTGGGGATGAAAAGAGTTAAGATGTGTCACGTACCTGTGCTGTCTCCTCACGATGAGTACAATCACTATGAATCACAAACATACACTAACAGAAAACGTGCTGAGGACGCAAAAGAAGTGTAAAATGTTATGTCTACATATGAAGAGTTTGGGATTAGGACTAAGGCTTATAATGATTTCCTAAGCTTGAGAGTGATCTTCTGAGTGATATAAGCCCTACAAATGATATAGAGGAAATAAATGTAACTCCCAACCTGCTAGGGGTTTCATACACCGAGTTCGCGTGCCCTAAAGTTAAAGAATGAATTCTGAGGAACAGCAGAGGTTACGAGTAGGAATATTTATTGAGGAAAATGAATGGGGAATAAGAATAGCTCCTAAGAGATGAGGGGTCCTGAATGGGTTGCCAATGAATCCACTTCTGAAAGGAAATTTTATACAGCAAAATCATGAGGTGGGTACATCATGGGTCAAAACTATGATCAAAGCAATAAGACTATAAGTGTAACCATCCAAGTAATATTGATCCAATGGGGAAGCAGGTCATGTAGCAAGTGTGCATGGATTACATCATTAACCTTGATCAATAATCTATTGTCTCAGTCTTCATAGTCTTAGTCTCAGTGTTAGCCTTAGTGGGTTAGAGAGGATGGGCCACCTCTAATGAGATAATCATATTTATACAGGTACTTTCAAAAGAGTGTTACCAATCATCTCAGGCTTCCGCTCATCACTTAGGGAAATGTGTGAATCTGGCCATTGTGACTTTAATCTTTGGATGAACCTCCAGCCATCTTCTTCACTGATCCCTTGAGGGCCTACCCGTCTGACTGCCTGTAATACTTCTACCTAACTTAGCTGTCTGTAGTAAGTCTACCACTTTTGAGAAATGGGAAAAAATGCAGTTAATGAGGAAAAGTGATTTTTCCAAGATGACACAAATAATTAGGGGAAGGACCCAGTTATCCCAGTTCCACTGAACTCTAAAAATGCAGGATAATACACAAAATCCAAAATGAAAGCAAGTTCAGCCTTTGTAAAAAGCTAAAGAAACAAATGATGATGTGGCTTCTTAATAATGATTTTATGAGCTTTGCCTCTTTTTCAGGAGGCAATGGGTCCTCCAGCCCTGCATTTACTTACTCCTCAGTGATACAGTATCACTGACCAAAGCAATGTCCGTAAGAGTAGACACAAGCATACATGTTCATCACTTTCACAACAATCAAATTTCCTATTGAACTGTGAATTAGGATGCTTTCAGTTGCAAGTGGCAGAAACTTAAACCGCAACAAAATAAGTTAATTAAAAGTAGGGTAAGAATTTATGGATACATAACTGAGAAGGGTCACCCAACGAGCTTTAAGAATAGCAAGTCTGAGCTCGGCTATTGATGTCAGAGCTTTGCCTCAGTTTTCTAACCACATCTCTGCTTAGCCTCAGTTGTCGGGCAGGTATTCCTAGAAATAAAAGTGCACACTCCACTGCCTGGGAACTCCCTGGAGATGTTTCCCTGGAGAACACTGCAGAAAAGTCTCTGCAGAGACCCTTATTTCTTAGGGTGTGTCATGTGCTTGTCCTTGAGGCAGTCATTGTTGGAAAGAGATCTGATTCTTCGGAGATTAAGCCTCTTTCTAGGTACTTGGGATGGATTCCCCTTCATAACTCGGGGTCCTATTAATAGAAGGTGGTCTGGGGAAGGGATAGAGATCTCAGTTGTCCACTGCGGCATAGTGTCAAAGACCAAGTATTAACCATGTAACAGAGATAATGAATACAAAGGGAGGGAAAAGCCTAAAAAGGGAACTACTGGCACAGTTTCCAGAGGAGGAGAGTGACGATACACGTTAAGGGGCTATAAAATTCTGTTAATGGTAGACTAAATAAGGCCCCAGTTATCAAGTAAATCTCCTTTGAAGAAAACTCACACTCTTCTCACAGCAGTTCATTTTTTATGACATTTGCTTTCACTGGTAATCGCAGTGACTAGACCAATCCAACTGTAAGCTGTTAGGAATAGAATATTCTGTTTTGAACAAACAGACTAAAGTCTAAGAGGCAAAGTTCTAAAGCAATATATCTTTAGATAATGGCTACTGAGGCTAATCACTCATACATAGTTAATGGAAATTTAAATTATACAGCATAAATTCTGAAATGAACACCCCACTCCAAAAAAAACCAAGCTTCAGCACCATCCTAATCTGAGAATGCCTTTCCTGTCTCCAATTTCAAGGGTGCAGAATTTATCAGAAACCTAATTCTCCCTGACATTTGCATCATGCTTTTGTGCTGTCATAGATTAACTTCATTGATTTTTCTAACCTTCCCAGCAGGCATTGCTGTAATCAATTGCATTTTATAGATAAGAAAACTGAGGTATGAGGAGGTCACACAGTTAACACTGTGTGTGAATCCTGCCTCCACCACCTACCTTTACATGCCTGTATCTTTTTGATTCTCATTTTCCAGAAGAAAAGGCATGAAAATCAAACCTAAGATAATGGGTAAAGTACACGCTGTCTCTTGTTGTGGGTCCTCTCCTGGGCTCTCTGTCCTGCACTGAAGTTTAGCCTGGCTTCAGGAGTGAGAGAAAAGCATGAAGGACTGAAGCTAGCCTGGTGGTGGGCCCAGTCGAGAAGTCCATGCCTATGGGGAGGGAAGGAAGGCAGAGCCTGTAATTTCTTACTTGAAGGGTAGCAACAGGAAACCTGAGCACAGGAAAAGGGAGGAGGCAGAGGTCTAGTTTCCTCTTTCTACTTTTCCAGGTGTACATTCAAGGGCAAAGGAAGCAAGTAAGCTAACAACTTCTGCTTCTACTCAGGGCCGACTGGAGGGAAACTCCCACCTGACTTCTCCCTTCCACAGGCTGGTCCAGTTCTGTGCTGAGTGGCCACATCACCAAAGCCTTGTGCACAGCCTGATTGGGCAGAGAGAGGGACACATGTGTCTTCCCAGAGACACTTGGAAACTCATGGCAAGTGAGGTCTGTTGAGAATCTGCTAGTGTTTTAGGGACCTGAAAGCTCCAGATGACAGAAGGACAGGGGTCAGAGTGGAGGTTTGGGTTTGAAAATTGTAAGTCTGACTGCTTTGCTCTTCATTGTGATCATGTGTTTCTGTTTCCATTAAGGAAATTGGCAGTTGTGATAGTATTTAACGAATTCATTTTGCAGCCATTATTGCTTCACTCTCAAAGCAAGCACTTCCACAATACCCTTCAGAAGCATTCATTGGTGTGGGGTAAATAATTAAGTTCTAAGTCAGTACAGTAAGCCCCTGATTTGAGAGCATTCTAGTGGGGAGCTTTCACAGGTGCACTGTATACAACTCACTTTGTCAGATTAAGAACAAATTCAACTTACAAACATTGTCCCAGATTGGAATTCATTCATAAACTGGGGTCTCACTGTATAAAGGATGTAAACTCCAGCCAGCTTAAAGGTTTAGTTCCTATGAAAGGTAAAATGTTTTTGCTTCAAAAACCAAAGAAATCATTGCAATACTATAGCTTGATCACATGGCTCTGCATTTTGCCAAAAGTAATGGTGGTCATTGTCTCCATATTAGAGATCCACACCATCACCAACAGCATTAAAATTGCAACATGATGTAAGCAAAGGCTCCTAGACAATATTTTAAATTTTCATTTCTAATCAGGTGCACCTTAACAAAGTGTGGCCTTCCGGAAGGATGCTATCATTCACAGAGAAAGAACACCATTCTTTTGTGCATACATGCTCTTCTTGCTACCTGCTCAGGTGGGGCAGTTTCTCAGTCTTAGAGTTATGGCCATTTGGGGCTGGATAACACTTTGTCCAGGGAGCTGGCCTATATATGGCACCCTTGATGTTCATTCATTAGATGCTAAGAGCAACAATTAAAATGGCTCCAACTCTGCCAAATGTCTACTTATGTGATATGGGGGCAAAATCACCCCAGTTGAGATCGCTGGTGAACAAGAACATGTAGGTGTCTTTGGTCTATAAACAATGTGTCTCAACAAAATACTAGATATTCTTTATGTAAGAATATCTTTTTAAGCAATAGCACCCTTTCAGCAATTTCCGACTTCAGGAAAACCTTGGTTTATGGGCATAACTCATTCCAGAAACACGCTTGTAATCCAAAACACATGCAAATCAAAGTCAACTTCCCCAGAAAAAATAATGGAAACTTAGATGATTTGTTCTACAATCCAAAAGATTCCCATAAAGTGATTATAATACTGTAATATAATACAAAATAATAAAGAAAATAAAAATATACAGAAAAATAAACAAATTAACCTACACTTATCTTTGATGGCTGGTGTGAGAGAGACAAGAGAGAGGACAAATTTCACTGTCACTAACTGCTATCTCTTGGTTCAATAGACTCTTTTCATACAACATTAATAAGAAACTTATCCAGTGACATTTGCTTTTGCATATTTTTGAGGATTTTGCAGAAATGTGACAATGTATTGTTGTTAAACAGATTCATTGTTCAAACTACTACAGCTGTATTTTGGTTGTGTTTTTCTACAAAATTTTACAGTTTCCCACACTTTACACATCTCCTTAATCTCATGTGAAGTGAGGGATCCCTGCACCTTTTTCTTCTCCTCCTCTTTTGGGAGATGATCACTCACAATCTTAGAGAGAGAGATAGCAAGAGTGAAGAGCAAGAAAAAGAGCAGGAGAGAAAAAAAGGAATCATTGGCTCAGTTGTGCTCATGTTGTTACAAACTGCTCAGTTAGGTAGAAATCTCATAGGCCTACAGACAGTAATAAGCCCACACAGGAGTCAGTGAAGAAGATGAAAACACATCAAACTGTGGCTGAAGGCTGATCCAAGGAAGATTAAAGTCACAATGGCCAGATTTACACACTCCCCTAAGTGATGAGTGGAAGCCTGAGATGATTGGTAACACCGTTTTGAAAGTACCTGTATAAATAATTGATTATCTCATTAGGGGTGGCCCACCCTCTCCCACCCACTAAGGCTAAAAATAAAACTATGAAGACTGAGACAATAGATTATTGATCAAGGTTAATGATGTAATCCATGCACACTTGCTACATGACCTGCTTCCCCATTGGATCAATATTACTTAAGTGGTTATATTTATAATCTTATTGCTGGATCATAGTTTTGACCCACAATATACCTACCTCATGATTTTGCTGTATAAAATTTCCTTTCAGAAGTGGACTCATTGGCAACCCGTTAAGGACCCCTCCTGTCTCTCAGGAGCTATTCTCATTCCCCATTCATTTTTGTCAATAAATATTCCTACTCTTAACCTCTGCTGTTCCTTAGAATTCATTCTTTAACTTTAGGGAACACGAACTCAGTGTATGAAACCCCTGGCAGGTTGGGAGTTACATTTATTTCCCCTATATCATTTGTAGGGCTTATATCACTCAAATGATCACTCTCAAGTTTATGAAATCATTATAAGCCTTAGTCCTAATCTCAAACTCTTCATATGTAAAAATAACATTTTACCTTTTTCTGTATCCTCAGCACATTTTTATTAGTATATGTTTGTGATTGGTAGTGCTCATATTCATTGTGAAGAGTTGGGAAACACAAACTCGTTGTAGCAAACATCCAGCAGGTTGGGAGTTACATTTATTTCTTCTATGTCATTTGGAGGTCCCATATAACTTGGAGGTCCCACCAAGATAATCGGAAGGAGATAGAGTTTTCTTTTGTTGCTTTTTGCTGGATTATGACTTGTTTAAGTAGTTAAAATGTCATCTTGCTTGTCAATTGCTTTTATAACAGGTTAACGTATCCCTTAGTTATTGCAAACTGATCAGGCCCAAAATCTCCCAAATGAGTGGACTGTGAAGACCTAAATAAATGAGTCAAGTGGCGTGACTATAGGGCTCCAGGAGGATGAAAACCCTCTAACAGAATTCAAGATTCTCTGGGAGCTAAGACAAAGAACTTCTCTAGGCAGCCTATATTTATTTAGTTACCCAAACAGGGGAGGGGCATAGACAGGAACACTCAAAGACTTCTCCAAGTTGACATTATGTTAATTTATAAAAACTAGGTTATCTCTCAGAAGTTCTGCACCCAGGAATGAGATGTCTGCAGCTACAGTCTTCATCTAGTTGAGGTTGGAGCCAAGTGTCTTTTCCTCCCCCCAGCAGTGTATATACACAATAACTTTCCAGGTCAAAGAGTAGTTTGTAACAGATTGGTTTAATCACCTCAGAATTATATGGGAAAACTTAAGTGGCACTTGTTGGTCCTGTGGAGTTGATTTGTGGCCTTGGCTCTCCCCTGGATGGATAGAGAGATGCACAATGGAATTTGTGTGATTATAAGACAGGAGTGTCAAAAGTATTGACAAACCCATAAACTTACCCCTCTAAGACACTGATGGTCTAGAAGTGTGTCTCCCTGGTATGATTATTTAGTATCTATCTTTATCCCTTTCCTAGGATCAGAGGATGTCACACAACACTAACTATATTCAGTGGGCCTTAAATGACAACTCAACTGGTCTCTCTATCCTAAATGAAGAAGTAAAATTAATCAGGAAAGCCATCCTCCAAAATCAGATGGCATCAGGCATCCTAATAGAACCACAAGGGGATAACTGTCCAATTATAAAAGATGAATATTCTGTGTATATTCCTGACCCTTCTGCTAATAACTTGATGGCTGTTCAAGATATTAAACAATAGGTTAATGACATGTTGGATTCTGAAATTCCATGGAATTTCTCCTTAGCATCTTTGTGGGAAGCTATTTCTGGTTCTTCTTGGTGGAAACATCTGTTTGTTGTATTCATAATACTCATGTTATCTTACTATTTGGCCCATGCATACTTACCTGTTTCTTTGGCTTTGTCTCCTCCAACCTTAAAGCTATCTGCCTATCCAAAATAAGGATGCTGGATGTCTATCAAGAGTCTTTAGATAGACCTTCTATGGCATACCTCTGACTGCCAATCAGAACTATGACCCCCTTCCGCCAGAAGTAGCCAAAACAGTCGTAGCCCCATCCCCCTGACAGCAGTTAGGGGTATCTGTTCAGAGGGGGTAATATTATAAACAGCTAAATTAGGTAGAAATATAGGCAATCAGACAGGGCTAGGCCCTCAAGGGAGTGAGTGAAGAAGATGAGAACACATCAAAACTGTGTCTGGAGGTTCATCCAAAGAAGGTTAAACTCACAATGGCCAGATTTACATACTCCCCTAAGGGATAAATGGAAGCCAGAGCTGATTGGTACCACCCTTTGTAATTTCCCATGTAAATAAACCATTATCTTATTAGAGTTGGACCATCCTATCCCACCCACTAAGACTAAAGACAAGACTAAGACTATAGATTATCAGTCAAGGTTAATGGTGTCATCCATGCACACTTGCTATGTTACTTACTTCCCCATTGGATCAATATTAACCTAAATGGCTATACTTGTAGTTTTATTGCTTGACCATAGTTTTGACACACCATGTACCTACCTTGTGATTTTGTTTTACAAAGCTTCCTTTGAGAGGTGGGCTCACTGGCAACCCCTCTGGGACCCCTCCCTCTCTCAGGAGCTATTCCTATTCCCCATTCCTTTTCCTCAAATAATTTTCCTACTCTTGACCTCTATTGTTCCTTAGTATTTTACTGAGGATCATCTTCAGGGAACGTGAACTCAACATATTGAACTTCTAGTGGGTTAGGAGTTACAGTCATTTCCCCTATATCATTTGGTTGTCCTATGTCAATGCTACATTCAGCATCACATACTACTTGTATTGCAAGACATCACTTGTTTTGCAAGTTAAAATTTATTAGAAGTGCCTGCTCGTCTTGCAGAACACTTGCTGAACAAGTTACTTGCAATCCAAGGTTTTACTGTACTTTGTAATTATATGACTTAAACTGGCAATCAAAACAGTTACTGAAGTTTACTCTTAAAGTTTTTTGATGATCATCTCACTTGTGCCAAGGGCTGCCCGGTCCAATTGCTCTGTGCCCAGCCTTATTCTTGGCCCAGGTTCAGGCAGATGCAGGAGACTGGACCACTGTGAGGTGTGGGGAGAGACCTCTGAGGTTAAATCCTAGCAAAGTCCAATTTTGCTTCAATTTCTAAAGAACTCAGTTAATTTTCAGAACAACTACTGTTGCAAGGAAGGCTTTCTTTACTTTTATTTCAGTTAACCCATAAAGTTCTAGCCCATCTATTTATTTCAATGTACAGTGCAAAGGTTAGTACTTTAGTTTTTAGTTGACAAGTAGAAATGACTCACATATACATTGTGGAAAGGATATAACAACATAATTAAAATATCCATTATCTCAGATACTTATTTGTGTGTCATAAGAAAATATAAAAATTTATTGAACTAGCAATTTCAGCGTGTAAAATACATTGTTATTAACAACTATCACCATGAAATTATTGGAATTACTACTCCTAACTGAAATACCTTTTACCTCCTTTTCCCAATTTGGGCTTGTTATGGCTTGTGTTTAGATGTCCCCTCCAAGACTCTTGCAGTTATGGGGTGGGTTTCTAGAGTTTATGCTTCATTCATGGTCCCATGCTGGGACTGGACCACGGGTGCGAGTGCTACACCCACCCTGGGGCAGGTGGTTTGCACACAGTGTAAGGGAGGGAAAGAGGCTGCTTTCTGTTGCTCCTCCCTTTTGCTGTTGTTGCTTTTGCTGTTTTCTGCTGCCATGAACTGTTGCCCTCTGCCATGTGCCACTCTGCCTGGAGACAGCCAAGTATGGACTGAAACCTCCACAAACTGTAAGCTAAACGAACCTTCCCTTCCTTAATTTTGGGCATCAGGTATTTTGTCTCAGTAGTAAGAGACAAGTAACCAAGACAGACTCCCCATACAACTCCCAGCAGAGACACTTTCCAGATGAAAGTGTACTGTGACATAAAACAATGTGGGAAGTGCTGTGATAGCTTTTTATTTTATTTTATTATTTACTGATATATGCTTACAATATATGTTATTGACATTCATTTGGGTAATTGACATAATATATAACATATCTTGGTAATTTTTTATTTCCCATTCTACCTCCTGCTTCCCTTCCCCTACTTCATAAATTCTGTCTTCATTTTACTGCTTATTTCTAATTGAGTTTCTCATATGAGAAAAAACATGCAATATTTAACTGTCTGCATATGGATTATTTCACTTAACATTATGGTCTCAAGCCCCACCTGTTTTCCCAGAAATAACTCAAAGTCATCCCTTCTTTATGGAGGAATGAACTTCTATTGTGTGCATACACCACATTTGTTTCATGTGATAGTACATGGTGTGATCAACAAATAAAGTAATGTTTCAATTTTTAAAAATTACCGCAAAAGACACATTGTCAGTTATTGCCACTTTCTATAGCAGGTCTAGAAGTTCTCTTTTGTGTCTTTAGTAATGCTTTCGTGGCTGCATCCATGTCGAGTTAGTTCAGTATGTTTATCTCTCATGGTCATTGTGACTTCGGGGAAGGATCAGAAGTCACACAGTGCCAGATTCAGAGAAAAAGGTAGATAAAGGCACAGTGTAATGTGTTTATGTGACAGAAATCACCATGCCAGAAGCTGTGTATGACCTTGCATGTTGTCACCACAGAAGCGGAAACCATTTGCCCATTCCTTGGGCCTGCATTTCTTAAATGCTCTAGTAAGTCCTTGTGATTTCAGAGCTCATTGTAGTATTATTCACAGGTGCAAACTCAGTTTACATAACTTCATCAAGGGAAAGAAATATAATCAACATCACCTTGGTGTTGCATCTTGGTTAAAGTTCTTTTTCTTCCTTTCTTTTCTTTTTTTTCCCCCTTTGGCACAAGAACAGAGATTCCACTGAGAACTCTGAGCCTTGGTCTCAAGGTTATAACCATAGGTGCAAGTTTTATCTTTATGACCACATTTCTTTAAAAGGTGAACTCTGACATAGCACAATCGTACATCTCCAATGAAATTGGTGGTATCTCATGTTAATGCATTGTTCTTGGCCCATAATGTAAGGTACACTTTAAGATACACCTCCCCTCAACCATAGCTCACAGCCAACTGATGCACAGAACACACTGAAATGTGTCACACATGGTTACCAAGGATTGACACCCTGCTTCTGCCTGAATAATCCCTGCTTTTCCATTGAATGGCATCTGTAGCAGCACTCACAGAATTTTTTGATTATACCTAGTATATAGAAGGGCTTTCATGGCCTCCAGTGAGTCAGATGCAATGTTTGTTTATGATGCAGTTTCCTGGGTTTTGTGCTGGACATACTACCTCAAGATTATATGATAGGTGCCTGGGAATCTGTTTCTCACTTTAACCACTGATTGCAGTGTTCTTCATTATGGCAAAAAAGAAAAATTCTACTTTCCTTCACAGTCCAGAGACCAAAACTGAACACAGAAGAGAAATGAGCAAGGAGAGTTTCCCTCAGGGGTTTCTATAATTCCAGTTTCTAATGGACCACTTACTCACAAGAAGCAGCAAAATTACCTCCTTATTCCCTCCTCGCTTCGCTGAAGGGCTTCATTATTTCCTAATTAAATTCCAAAAAGGTGGGAACTCTTACCCAGAAATGACATTTTGATTATTTGACTGAATTTTCCCTTCAACATCAATACCCTTGGCTGTATACATCTACAGTTTTTCTAGTTTATTTCTCTGAAAAAAAAAATCAATGTGCTTGGCTCAACTAGTTTAAAAAAAAGAGAGAGCTCGAGAATGGAAACAAACAGCTGGATTCATTTAAGACATTTCCTTTTCATTTTAACTTGAAATAAACTTTTCAGCAGATTGCTTTTGTGGTAGTTGAAGGCCAACAAATTTAAACAGCAGGTTGCTTGCCTTTAAGAAACCAACACTTCCTGGTGCTTCTGCCAGCAAAGCCTTCCCAGAGCTGGCAGGCACAAAAGCTGCAAGCACCCAGCTCTGTCTGCTTTGTGCACAAAAGGGCTCCCCTGTTTTGGGGGCTACGGTGTGACCAATTCAAACACAGCCTGGCAGGGGTCTCTGAGGATGTGGCTCACAAGTTGTCAACTGATATCCTACCCTGCCACTCACCATGACCCCCTGCCCAGCGCTTCTTCATTTCTCTCCATTGCATACCTCCTACTTGGACAATAGCAAAGAATTAATTTTCCAAAGGGGGAAAGAAAGCAGTTGCATGCTGCGAAAATCTCTGTTGACTGTGCAAAAGCAGCACTTGTCCCTGTTTCTCAAACCTCAGCTTTTGTTCAGGTTGATCGTTTTCTCAGTGGGAACCAACCCTACCTCAATAACCAAAGGATTTTTGCCCTGAATCCAATTCAGAAGCATCCATGACTGTATCTATGGAGACCAAGCCACAAAGCAAGTGGGAAAGTATAGATGAGCAAGGTGATAATTTCATTTGTTAACTCATTCCACAAAAATGCTTAATGAAGAATCTGGTTTGAGTGCTAGAAACATAATGGAAAACAAAACTGAACTAGATTTGCACTCTCACCAGGCTCAGTAACATTACTCAGCTAATCACTTAGGTGGGCATCACTCCAATGCAAGCAAAGCCAAGAAGGAGGGATGCAAGAAAGCATGGGAACCCGCCTCAGGGATCTGGCCTGGCCAGGTGTTCAGGGAAGACCTCTCAAGAGTGAGGACTGAGTTGAGAACTGCAGGGTGGGAGAGCAAGAAGGAATGGTTTGAGAGAGAAAAGTTAGATGATCTCCACGGTGGGGATCATCTGGGAAGCAAGGTCCGTGTGGCTGAGGCAAAGAAAGCCAGTGAACATATGATAAGCAACCAGATGCAGGGGTTGGACCATGCAGGTCCATGTTTAATATAGGTCTTGGTTCCACAAGCAATGAACACATATCACAAGTGTGTTTTAGTGGAGATGTAATAAAATCAAATTTGCTTGTGATAATGCAGGAAGGCAAAACTGATTTCTCCTTTCTTAGGGAATTTGGCTGGGCCAGTGAATTAAAGGGATGTAAGACAGATAAACAAGAGAAAACTATGGACATTTATTTAATGTAAGATTTATGTAACACAAAAGCCCTTTAGAAGGAGATGAAGACCCAAAGAGGTGGCTGTCTTGGTTACTTTTTTCTTGTTGCTGGGACAAAATACCCGACTCCCAAAATTAAGGAAGGAAAGGTTTATATAGCTTGCAATTTGTCTAGGTTTCAGTCCATACCTGGCTGGCTCAGAGGCAGAGTGGCGCATGGCAGATGGCCACAGTTCATGGCAGCGGTACACAGCAAAGTAACAAGCACAAAAAAGGAGGAATGGGAGCAAACAGCCTCTTTCCCTCCCTTACTTATACAAACTCTCCACCCTAGGGCGGGTGTAGCTCTCACACCCATAATCCCAGCATTGGATCATGGATCAGTCATAAACTCTAAAAGCCACCCCATAACTGCGTGAGTCTTTGGGGGGACATGCAGACACAAACCATAACAGTGGCAAAGCGTAAGTGCTTTTATAATGGGTTGAACAAAGAGAGACCACTGTGGGAAGGCCAGAGGAAGACAAGAATGAATTAACAAGGTCTGCTTTACAAAACTTCTACATCAACTTTATGTCCTTGACAAGAATGTTACTGTCCTCTAGTTCAGGGGTGACATCCTCCATGTGAGTTTTTTCAGAGAGTCTGTGTGTGTGTGTGTGTGTGTGTGTGTGTGTGTGTGTGTGTGAGAGAGAGAGAGAGAGAGAGAGAGAGAGAGAAAGAGAGAGAGAGAGAGAGAGAGAGAGAGAGAGATTTTGAGGTGGCACTCAGCTTTTACACTGAAACCTAGGCACCAAGACCCTAAAATGTAACTCATGTGTTTGATGCAGAAGGTACCCTTATGAAGGAAATTAGATTAAGTTACTGAAAAATATCTCTCTTTGAAATAAAAATTAATTTTGAGCCAGGGGCAATTAAGAAACAGGAAAAATCTTCTCTATGCTCTCTGTACTGTTCCTCTTCTGCCTAAATCTAAACCTTATTCCATTAACTTCCTCCCTTACGTTTCCCACCCTCAGACATCCAAATTGCTGTCTTTTTCCCGTCATTTCTCTACATACACAGTGCTCTTGGTTGAAGATGCTGTGTACATGGAGCCCTGAGCCACCATTCTGAGTTTTTGTTGTGGGTTGTTCTGTGTGTTGTGTGTTGCCCTCGGTAACAAACTTGTCTGTTTTTCTCTTGTTAGTGTGTTTTTGTTACATGGTTCTGTTCCAACTAAAAACTAGGATGGAAGTAAAGTTTACCTTCTCTAACAGTTGGCAGTGTGGCAATGACTTGTTCTAGACTTGGAGGAACTAGGGCCCAAAGGTCCTTTTCTAAGTGCCATGCCCCACTCCAGTGCTCTCCTTCACTTCCTTCCCAAAGGTCTCTTTAAAATATAAATGAAGAGTGCTGACAGCCAAAGTGCTAGGTTCCCTTGTTGGCCTTAGCAGGGGAAAGGCACTGAATGCACCACCTCAGGAAATTACTTAGATCTTCATGTAGGTCTGTAATCTACATGCAGTATTAGCTAAACACAGGTAGTTAATGAAATTTTTTTCTTGGGATAAAGAGGGTTGAGTAGTGCCTTTCCAAAATTCCTGTCTTCCTGGAACCTCAGAATGTAACTTTATTGGAAATAGGGTTTTTGTAGGTATAATAAGTCAATCATCTTGTGATGAATCCTTAAGGTTGGCCCCAAATCCAAAGAACACTGTTTCTAACAAAGAAGAGGCAGCTTTGGACAGAGAGAAGGAGGTATCCATTTGAAGACAAGCAGAAGTATGTTGCCAGTGGCCAACTGAGTGCTGGGGGTATCGGGAATGAAAGTGGCAAGGAAAGATTCTCCCCTAGCACCTTTGGCAGGAGATCTGCTGACACCTTGATTTTGGACTTCTGGGGGCTAAAACTCTAACAGAATACATTTCTATTGTTGTAAGGCACAGGTGCAGTAATTTGTTACAGCAGCTGCAGGAAATTAATACACGGGAATGGACAGACTCTGACCCCTGGCTATAATAATTGAAAAAAATTTTAAGCCAGCACCAAAACATTACAGGACAGCTTCCTTGCACCAACTGCTAAGCTTTCACAAGTTTTACCTTTTTTTAAAGGTAAAACAAAAGTAAATTTGTCATGGTTCTTGCTGCCTGCTTTAACAGCATTTGCAGGATGATTTCTACACATGTGGAATAAACTTAAAAAGATAAACCCAGCCTTACTTTTTAATTTTAAACCTAAATTATGAACAACTTTTGGTCCAAACTGCAGAGGATAGTTTAGAATAAACAGCATTGCATTAACCAACACGAACACCTTTCTGAAAACAACTTATAAATCTTATAAATCTCATTGAAGAGCAAGCAACAAAGGAAACCAACAGATGTCTTCTGGCTGTAACAAGGCAAACAGATGGGAAGGAGCCAAGACTAGAGACAAAACGGCTCTGGAAGCGGGTTTGAGGTTTCAGTGTGTTTGCAAGTGGGGAACTCAGGGAACTCTGTGTGCAGGAAAAACTGCAGAGGGCTGCCCTGGCCCTGAGCACTGACTGAGACTAAGATTGTCTATGAACTTGAACAAGAGCCAAGCTCGGGGAGCAAGGCTGCTCTGTGTACATAGACCAATGGTCTCAGATAAAGTGCATCCCTGCAGGGCTGAGGGCAGCAGCCTGGAGACCAGCGTGATTCTGCTCCACCACTGGGGCTACCTTAGTCTCACTGTTTTCCTTTTTAAATTAAGTGAAGTTTTGAGCACAAGGTGATTTGAACATACCCGACATAGTACAGCAAAATTATACATAACATTTCTTTGCAGTTAGACTCTGAATAAATCTTTGAGCACAGACACATAAAAGGAGCCAATCACTTTTTTAGATTCAGCAACATCTAACTATTCCACTCAGGATTGCCTCTGCTGTCTCTTTTTATTTTTCCTCGCTTCCTTGATTGCAGTTTTGTGTCCCTTCTGCCCTGTTTCATTGTTAATTGGTTCTTCCTCCAGATGGTCCCCTGCCAAAGGGCAAGTTGTAGGAAAGCCGGTCACTGTCCTCCCAGTCACCTCTGTAGACTGGCAGTGAATCAGCGGTGGAGGTAACCCTGTGCAGAGGCTCGAAATCAGAATGCAGCTCTGGGAGTGCGCGTGGGGAGTCGGCAGCATTGCAGTGGAGATGAGATCTAACTAACTGGTTGCAGACTGGAGTGAAAAGCTTATTTTCTTTCCTCTGTGTCTTTTTTGAATGCCTCAGTTTGAATGCATATGTATTGCTATTGCTGCAAAAGGTAAACAAATATTAAGCCAATAGCAGAGATACCATTGAATAATAGACATTTATTCCATGTTTCAACCAGATGAGTCAAACGTGTATGACTTTTCCATTCAATGTCACTTCCCAAGCATTCTGTATGCATGTATCCATTGAGTTTTCACAGCAACCCCATGGATTTTGCAGATGCGGGAAGAGCTGAGACCTGGAAAGACTGAAGAACTTGCTGAACGTGGCAGGGCTATTAAGCGCCAGCGCCAGAACCAGAAGTCCTACAGTGCAGGCATTGCCTGTTGTCTGTCCCTGAGATTGTCTTTCCGGTAGTCCTGGCAGCACTGTGCCTGAGACCCGTAGTGAGCTGTCCACAAACTATTGCATGTAAAAATAAAGAGGGCTGGAAGGGACCGATGGCTGCATCTCTGTCATCAGAGATGGTGAAGGAGCTTTAGGTATTGGATATACACCATGTTGGAGTCTCCTGGCTTGAAACAAGCTCTGGTTGCTTTGGCTTGGGCATGGCAGTATATCTGTCAGTTTTCCCTCATTATAACGAAATACCCAAGATAATCAGCTTACAAAGAGAAAACATTATTTTGGCTCACACTTCGGAGATTCCTTTTTGTTGTGGGCCTGCAGTGAGGTAGTGCATCACGGCAGAGTGTGTGATGGAGGAAAACTGCTCCCCTCACAGCCAGAAAGCAGAAAACATGAGGAAGAGGTCAGGGTCCCACCCTCTCCTGCAAGGACACCCCTTCTGGATCTAAAGCCCTCCCGTGAGTCTCTACAATCCTTCAGTACATGGGATTTGGGGAGACATTCAAGTTCCAAGCCACGGCTGATGGTATCAGCAGGGAGCTGGTGTCCATGGCAGAGCTACAACTTTTCCCAACACTGTTGATAAGATGTATCTCTATTGTGCAGTGGAACAGGCAGGAGCAAAATGACAACCACCACTGCCAAGAAATTAGCTTGGGAAACATACACGAAAATCTCTGAAATGCTTCTGGTAATTCCTGGAAATATATGCAAGGAATTCAGGGAGACTGTAGTGATTGCAGAACACACTGTTATGGAATTGGAAGAACACTCTTTGTCGCTGATCTCATTCCAGTGCTGCTGAGGTTGGATTTACTTGTACTCAACCACGAATCTAGGTTTCACAGAGCCTGAATGTTATACAAGTTTGATCCCTCATCAAGGATCAAAACTTACAGATGCAAAATTAGGATCAGGGCCTTGGAAGAGACTCAGGCCTGTGGCTGCATTCATTTCAATATATTCACCTCTGTAGAGGTAAGAAATATTACCTGGTGTGGTACTGCATACCTGTTATCTTAGTGCCCGGGAGGCTGAGGCAGGAGGATTGCCATGAGTTTGAGGCCAGCCTGGGCTACACAGTAAGACTCTGTCTCAAAAAAGGAAAAGAAAAAGAAAAGATGTGTCAACTATACTTACCCAGATGTATTCCACATCATAGATTCCTTAACCCACTTGTTCAGCTGAGGGATTTTGAAAGGGTCTCATTCTGAGGAAGAAAACAAAATAAACATAATATTGTATGAGATCAACTTGCAAATCCCATGCTCTCTCCTAATGCTCCTGTGTCCTGAGTAGTGTGGGGAGGAATTTAACAGCCACCCCCTGAAGAACTGTGTCCCTACCTTTACCTTTCAATTGAGTGTGTAGATTGCCTTGGAGTAGACAGAAGATCAGCCGAGAGAAAATAGTATCAAATGCGAAATGCTTTGATGTGTAGTGCCTTATAGACACAAAGCAAATTTCTCCAAAAGAACAACATGAAAAAAGACTAAAAAAGATGACTCTCTACAGATGCCACATACTTTATAGCTTTCATTTCTCACTGAAGAGGCCAAAGGTGAAGAAACTCTCCATTGAATATAACCTGAGTTCTACAGCCACAAGAATTCTGAATTGGCAACTGCCATCAAATAGTAACTGGTAATGATGTGAAATGCTAGGTAATTGTAAATTTAAATGCATCTTTGATCAAACCTGTACATGACTCGAGTAAACCTTGGATTTCCAGACTTTTTTCCTACATGGTAGTTTCTCAATATTGCTATTAAGGTTCTCAAATTTACAATTCACTCCTCTTGTGAATCAGGAGATGATTAAAGCTAAGGTTCATGTCTTCTTAGGGTCTGCTTTCCACCTCATTCCCATCCAGCCTCCATTCTTGTTGCCTGAGTAACGTGATTTTTCCGCCCTTCCACTTAAAACCCTTTGGCAATGCCCCACTGGCTACAGAGCGTGGTGTGATCTCTTCACATGATCTTCAGGGCTTCACACGGGACCAGCCCATCCTCTGACCCAAGTCTGTGGAACTCCTGCCCCACTCTTGCTGAATGACCTCCCGTTCCCCACCGTGGGCCTGCAGATTGCTGCTGGGACCTGAGTGCCCTTTCCCAGCTTTAAGCAAACCAGCCCTCACTCTCCAGCAGCTTGGGGACACCTTCACTGGAGCTTTTCCAGAGCAATGATCAGAGGCTCCCGCCAGCCCTCCCTCCTCTCTGCCCGAGGACCTCTCCCTTGTAGCCTGTAACATCATAAAAAGCAGAAGAGACCTAAGACCACACCTCATGTCACATTCCTGTCTTCACTGTCACTGCTTATTTTGGTGCTGGCTACATAGTGACCACCTAATAAACACTCCGTGGGTCCTTAAGGAAGGTGGGCAGAACTTTAAGATAAACCCTATCTTCCTCCGATGTCCAAACGGCCTTCCTTTGGATAACGGCCCAAACACTGCTCTGGGTAAAATACCCGCCTCCTGCCCACCTCGCCATTACCCACTTTGTTGTTCTTCATAAACACTGTGTGTTTATCTGGTTATTAATTTTCTCTTTATGCTGAAGCTCCTCGTAAGAATGTCAGCGCTATAAAGTTTAAAGAGAAGAGGAAAAGGATCCTGTAGTATGCTCTGGTCCTCGCCTTGAGAACAGTGGTTAGATGTCTGTGCCTTTTTATTGAATGATTCCATGATTGTCAACCATGATGCAGACTCTCTGGCACAGAATTAAAGTCACATAGGGATAAGGTTGCCAGACAGAACAAAAATACACGATAACCAAGTGCATTTGAAGCACTAGTAAATAACGAATACTATTTTAGCACAATGGTGTCTTACGGAATTTTTTGTGGTAGGGTTACACTAGAAATTATTTATTGCTTATATGAAATTCAAATTTAGTTGTGTGCCTTGTATTTTATTTGGGAATTCTTAGGGGGACTTTTTTCTGAACGTCATATAACTTTTCAGAAATGCTGAAAGTTTCTAAGTTAACAACCATGTTTATTTTGCCTTGGCTGTCAATGGATAGAATTGTTCCATAACCTTCAAATGTATAAAAGTGGAAAATAACACTATTTTTAAAACTCTTACAAATACAGAAAGCAGAGGGCCAAGAAAAGGATGAAAACACCAATCTGAGGTAACTTAGTGATTTTCTTAACACATGTCACTGTCTCATGCATCATGTGTGATTAGCTACCAGGTAAAAGTTGTCTCAATTTCTATGGAGAAAGGAAATTAACAATGACAGAACAGAGGAAATGCTAAACTTGGTGTCTTGGTTACTTTTCTCTGGTTGCTGAGACAAAATACCCACCGCCCTGAAAGAAGGAAAGGTTTATTTAGTTCACAGTTTGTGGAGGTTTCTGTCCATGCTTGGCTGGTTCTGAGGCAGAGGGGCACATGGCTGAGGGCAACCATTCATGGCAGCAGAGCACAGCAAAAACAACCAGCAAAAGGGAGGAATGGTGGGCAAGCAGGGGCAAGCAGCCTCTTTCTACCTTCCTTACATTGTAAACAGACTATCCCCACCAAGGGAGTATGTAGCTCTCACACAGTCTCCATGCCCTCCTGTTCCACAGGCTCAGGATGTATACAAAGTAAGCACCCTGGCTTTCTGATGAGTCACTCAGCCAAACCTCTAGACTCTCCAAGTTGACACAATGTATCAACCATAACACTTGGTGATGCCCAAAAAGGTGAGGCTGCAGGTGAGTTCAGGTGTGTGGAGGGCTGAGGGCAGGGAAATAGACAGACACAGATATGCCGGAGAATGGCCACACCAGCCTGGTGAAACAGGTTGTTGCTTCTCACAGAGGGAGAGAGAGCCTGGCTGGGCCCTCCTGGATGGGGCAGAGGGGGTGTGAAATTAGTAATGAGTGGTGTGCACACTCTTGTGTAGCATGCATATACATGAGACACAGCAGGGAAAAACTACTTCTAGACTGCAGTAGCAAGAGCAGGTTCTAGAAGTCTGGTTAGCTCACCTGAGCCTTCTGCTCTGAGTTTCACAATTTCTGAATCAAGACAGTGGACAGACTGAGTTTTTCTCAGAAGATACTAGACAAAGACTCACTTCCACATTGTCTCAGGCTGCTGACCGAGTTCAGTTCCATGCACCTGTACCACTGAAGTCCAGTTTCCTTGCTGGCTCTCAGCAGGATGTGTGGGGTGTTTTCTGCAGCAGCGGTAGGTTGCTCCCCTTTCTTGGCTAATGCACCCCTTTCTTCAGCTGAGGGGTTGAGTCTTTTCTGTGGCTTGGTTCTCTGACTTCCATTCCTGCGTCGTCTCTCCTGCCTCTTCTGCTGCTGCTTAACTGATTACTTTGTCCCCACTCCTGTAATCCAGGACTGCATGTTTCTCTTAGGGTCCAAAAACTTAATTCCCTCCATCATGGAAGTATGGGGAGGGGAACCATAGGGGCCAAATCCTGCTTGCTACTGTTACCTCTGGCCTTAGAGAGAGAGAGAGAAAGAGAAAGGAGAGAGAGAGAGAGAGAGAGAGAGGTTATATGAATTAACATTTGAATGATACAAAAGAAAATGCATGCAAGGTTGGCTGTGGGTGGGGGTTGGGATGAAGGAAGGGGCCTGGATAAAGACTTGATGGAGCAAAGTATTTCATATCATTTTGATTTTTAAAACCAGACAAAAGTGTTATCTGGCTTAAAAATAAATATAAATAAATATATAGCTTTCAAAAATTAAAAACAGTTACTACACTGTGATGGGGTGTGTGTGTGTGTGCATGTTTGACAATGCCCCAGGCGCACGGATGTGCCTTGATGGTGTGTTCAGATGGTGTGCACACGAGGATTCCCCAGGCTCAGTGGAGTAGAAGGCCCTCCCAGTGTGCTGGGGGCACGGGGGGCGGGGCACTGAATGGAGAAGATGGAGGAGGAAGTTCCTTTCTCTCCCAGCCTGCCTACTGCGCTGTGGCTTCTTTCTCCTGCCCACGGAGTAGGATTTATACCACCAGCTTCCTCCTCCTCAGGCCAGCAGAGTCAGACTAGACTCTCACCACCGACTTCCTGGGATTCCAGCTCAAGTGTGGTGGGACTTTTCCACTCTCATCACCATGTGAACCATCGTCATGAACTCATCTTTCTCTGTCTTTTCCTAACCTCCTACCTTTACTGGTTCTGCTTTTCTGCAGAATTCTAACTTAATACATGGATGACCCAGCAATTACCCTTCAGGGAAATGTATTCACAGGAGTCAAAGTGGATCTGGAAGAGATACTTTGGACGCCCATGTGCCTAGCAGTGTTAGCATAATAGACAAGAGCTGGGAGCAACACATTGGCCATCAGTGGGTGAATGCACAGGCAAAATGTGTACAGCGGAATATTACTCAACCTTAATAAGGAAGGAAGCTCTGTCACACGCTACAGCACTGATCAACCCCCAGGACATTATGCCATGTGAAATAACCCAGACAGGAAAGAATAAATGGGGCACGATTCCGAGAAACTGAAAGAGAAGTAGCAGTGCTCTTAATTCCATTGTCTGCGGTGAAGCTGTGGTGGGCTCTCTCTACAGCGGCTTCCCCAGCACAAATATTACAGGGTTTTGTTCACACAGCAGGGGTGGACTCATTTAAGCCCCAAGTGTGTGACAAATCTGTCTATGCCTTGGACTTCAGATGGGGTTCTCCTGAGGATTTCATTTCCTGTTCTAAGAAAGCACTCACTCAGATGGCTGGCCATGAGAACAGTCCAGTCAGATGACCCCACCCTGTACCATGGCGAGTCGTCCTTGCTCAATGTCCCCAGCAAGAAAACTATTACTGAACACAATGGCCTAAGCACAGTGCATGCGGCTGGTCATTCATGCTGTGTCTCTTTCTTATCATCTAGGCTGAGTGCTGTGAACCTGTCCAGTTCATTTTGCATTTTTACTTTAGTTTTTGATAACTTATTCTTGCTACTCTTTGTCTCTAACAAAATATGTATATGAAGTATGATCCAAAACACAGTATATGTTTAAATAAAAAGTTATTATAATAAAAGACACCTTGTCTTTTACCCTCTTTAAATGCAATGCTCCCCCTCACTTCAAACACATTTATTGCATCACCCTACACAGTGTGTCTTTTACACTAATAAGGGTTTTTTGTCTTTTTGAGACAGGGTTTTGTTATGTGTTTCAGTTCAGACTGGCCTTGAACTCACTGTGTAGCTCAGATTGACCTCAAACTTACAGCGATCCTCCTGCCTCAGCCTCCCGAGTGCTAGGATTACAGGTATCGCCACCATGCCCAGACACTAATGAGTTTTTAAAAAATAGAACACTCACTTTATTTTTTGATTACCCTTTGTATGTTTACCCACCTATCTATCCATCCACCTGTCCATCTGCTAATATTAGGGCCAAATTATGTCTCCCACATCACCACTTCATCTTTTGAAGTCTTGACTCCCAGCACCTTGATACATGACTGTATTTGGATATAGGATCTTTAAAGAGATGACTAAGTTAAAAGGAAGTAATTAAAGTGCACCCTACTCCAATCTGACCTGTGTCTTTATAGGAGGAAAAAATGAGGACACAGAACTTTACAGAGGGAAGATCATTTGAAGACACCAAGAGCAGATAGCTGTGTACAAGCTAAGCCTTAGAAAAAGCAAACCCTGCCAGCATCTTGGTGTAGAACTTTTAGCTTCCAGAACTGTGGAACAAAAAATTTCCGTGGTTTAACCCACACCTGGTCTGTGGCACTTTGCTATGACAGCCCTGGGAAACTAAACCAGGCCAACTTCACTTCCCCAGAAACAAAGACTGATTCAACACAGAAAAAACAAGCATTTTCCTGGAGAAACCTAAAACCAAACCTGGCAGGAGCTTGCTCTGCCACACACACAAATCTACTTTACCAAAGTGAATACTTCCTTTTCGGGACACGACATCTGCTCTTCTCTTTGGGCGATGGTGTATGTGTGTTGGGCCAGGAAGGAAAGTCAGGAGCACACAGGGGCAAGTTGCTGCCCAGCTGTACTGGAGGTGGCAGGAGCCAGCAGTGCTATTGTTGTGGCTGGTGAATTCTCCAGCACATAAATATGATGTTTCCAGAGGGATCTATTGGAGCTAAAGTTTTATACAGCCAGCTCTGAACATGACCCAGAACTATCCTGTACTCTCCCTTCCATTCCACACCTCCTCCCAGCACTACCTCCTGAGCGTGTGGTTTGCGCGCGCGCATGTGTGTGTAGGAGGACATCACTACTGAATTTGTTTAAATGGAGAGGCTGCACTGCTAATGCAGCAAGGTGTTCCTGCTCTTGGAGTGAGACAGGAGAAATGAAGATGGCGCAACTTCCTGGAAGAGCAGAATTCCCCTCAGTATTAAGCAAAGCACACAAATGAGGCAATGCTTAAGGCCCTGCTAGGATTTGGGTATGTTTCTTCCCCCACAGATTTATGTGCTGAACATTTAGTTCCCAAGGTAGTAGTGTTGGGAGCCAGAGCCTTCAGGGAGGATTAAGGACTTTTTCCTTTTTTTTGCAAGATTGTGTTCTTACTCTTTGGGGACTGGATTGGTTACTGCACGAATGGATTGTTTTACGAGTGAGTCCAGTCCATCCCTACACTCTTACATCCTTTATTGCACTATAATCTCTCTCTCCCTCTCCCTCTCTCTGTCTCTCTCTCCCCCCATCTCTCCCTCTGTCTCTCCCTCACTGTGCAATGCTACCTGCCATGAGGCCCTTATCAGAAGCCAATGCTGGTACCATGATCTTGGACCCCCAGAATTGCAGGCTAAATAAACCTCCTATCTTTATACAGTATCCAGCCACAGGTATTATGTGGTAGCAACACAAAATGGACTGAGACAGGCTCTCTGTCCCTTAAAAATGTTGTATTTCTAGGTATATTTGTAGGAAGGTTCACTCCGCACTGCTCTTCTCCTCACTCACAACACAGGGAGAAAGGAGCTAGGAAGGTGACAGGTTAGGAGGCCAGGAGATGGCGTTCTTTGTGACACCATGGGAAAAGGAGAGAAGGATGGGGCACGCACACAGATCTGCAGCCCACTGACCCTGAGCTGCAGTGTTGAGGAGAAAGATGACCCTGGCCACTTTCCTTGTGTGAGCTGAGGAAGTGGCTGTGGTTACTGACATGTTGCCACACCCTGGCCTTTTAGGGAGCCTTGTGCTCCTGGAGCAACCTGAGCTGCGAGAAGGCAAGATGTGTGGTGGCTTCTTTATAACCCTGCCGTGCATAGCCTCAGATAATAGGCGACATACTAAATGCCATATAAACAGCTGCTTCTCTTCCTGGCCCTGACGGCTTTCTACTACAGCTAAGCTGGAAAGGGAGCAAGAAGCTTGAGGGTTTATTTCTAAATCCATACACACACCCCACGGCTCTAATTTATTTATAAACGTGCAGACATTACAACTCATTGCTGAGGAAACTCATACCATCTTCTCATGCTTAGCACTGAAAGACGATGAAGTTATTTTGAGGATACACACTTTGTTTTTTCAGAGAAAAGTCACCTTTCTCTCTGACTTCATTGAACAAAAAGCCAAATTATTATTAAAGACTGATTGCTGGCATCTAAAGCAGCAGGTAAAAGTATCCAGGTTTACTAAATGTTTAAAAATAGGAATTGCTTCTTTAAAAAAGGACAGAAGTGGAGAGCTGAAGTCACCTGCTGGAACAGAGGATGAGGATGAATTCACACAGTGGCAAGTCCCCTTGCCAGCCCCACAGAAATACCCTTAATAAAAACAAGCAGGTGCCTCATTTAGTCACCTTGGGTCTGGGAAACACTGTGTCTATTTACACAGATGTGACAGGAAGTCTGAAGCTTGTGTTGTAAACACTGAACTGCTAAGGATATAAAGTGACTTGAAAAACCTGGAACACACAGCTGGCCTCTGTCAATGGCAAAAGCAGTAAAATCTGGGGATGGTGCAGCGGCTGTCACCAAGGTGGACCAAGGACAGCACTGTCATTTCGATGCTACACATTCCTGCCCAGCTGGTCACGCAGAGAGCAGCCAACCAGATAAGGCATTGCGGTGGTCTCGAGTTCTATAGTACAAGCCACAAAAACAGGATTTTTGTAGGATTCAAAAGTGGATTCTAGGTGTGTTTAGAAAAGTCTGCATTTGATGTGGTAAAAAAGAGTCTTTGATATTTCTTTCTTTTTTGACACAGTTGTCTATGAATAGTTTTTTTTAGTAGTTTTCAAATACACATTTTAATACTGATTGCCCCCACTGTATACTAAATCTCCAGAGTTTATTCCTTTTGTCCAATTAAAACTTGTTTCCATTAGTACGTGTTTGCAGTACATAACGTTTCATTCCTCGTGTGGAATTGCTACATGTACAGAACACATCCTGATTCCTTTCTCGTCCTCCTTCCCTGTCCTGCCTTTCCCTCCCTCCATCCCTTGATCCCCTTCCCAGCTGGGAACGACCTATCTCCCTACTTCCTGTTATCTACCTTTTCTTTTGCTTTTTACTTATAATCTGCATTTTTCACACAAGAGAAATCATAGCATATTTAAGCTTGTGTTGATATGGGAAAGTAAACTAAACCAAGGCCATTTTGTGTTCTAGTGCCATGGTAAAGCTTAAGTTTCTGTTTCCTTAAGTTTCTTTTTTGTAAATGTTGTCATAGTTACCGCACCAGACACCACCCCATGCTCTGTCGTAATACTGCTTATTCCCCTGTGCAAAGTGTCAGACACCTTGGATCCTTTGTCACAAGCTAAGCCCGTGCTTTGTAGTCTTCTGTAGCTGCACCACATCATATCAGCAGCCCCGCCCATAGACCCAGAACTAGAACCGTGTAACTCTTCTCCCCTCCTGCCTTTTGGGGCTGGTGCTTGGTCCTGTACTGGGTGCCCACCGCCCGCCCTCAATAAACTTGCTTGTCTCTGCATCTGGCCTCCATCGGTGACTCAGTTAAATAAGCGCCTTTGCTACCACCGTGTGTCTGGTTTCTTTCACTTAACATGACGACCTCCAGGTGCACCCACTGCCCTACAAATGACTCAGGTTTGTTTTTCTTTATGGCAGAGCCGTGCTCTACTGTGTATAAACACCACCTCGTCTTCACCCATTCATCTGCTGGTCGACACACAGGCCGCTCTCAGTATTTAGCTCTTATGAGTTGTGCTGCTCTACACGAGTGTGCTTGTGTCACTGTAATGTGAGGTCTTCAACTGACTCCCGACAATGAGAATAAAGTAAATGAGGTTCCCCAAAGGTTCTTAAACACAGACTCCTTTGGAAAATCCTGAGCAAGCAGGTCTCCCACGGCAAGTTCCAGGAAAAGGAGGAGGCCCCGAGATGCAGGAGTGGGGATGAGGGAGGTGCCTGGCGTGGTGCCCCCGGGATCCCTCAGCGCCTTTAAAGAAGCTGGAAAGGCTCCTTGGGATCTAAGTTGCGTTAGAACAGACCTGAGGCAGGGATCCTCATGGAAGAGGTGTGAGAAGAGAGTGTGCTGGGAGAGGGGAAGCGGTGAACGGTGAGTTAACAGAGGATACAAGCACAGCAGGGGTCGGCTCCTCCACAGGCCGGCCCATGGGGGACTCTAGACCCCAGCTATCCATCTTTTGCCTTATCCTGAGGCTGAGCCAGTGTTTCCTGTCTCTGTGTCAGGATCTGGGTGCAGGCTGCTCCCCCACACCCCAGCAGAACCTCCAGAGGAGGAGGCTCCTAGTCAGTGGGGGGGCATCTTCTTGGTAAGTCGGCGGCGGGGCCCCGAGGGAGGGCGCTTACACCACACATCCTCAAAATAAACTGTGTTTAACTAGCAGCATTTCAGGTAACCTAAATTGCTTGTGAAGTTCCTGTGTCTTTTCTTTTCTCCAGTCCTCAGTGCTGATTTTAACAGGCTGTCTGGTGAGGGCTGAAGATTTCTTTGGGAAATGTTAACAAAACTCCAAAGTTTTCTCTCTGTTCCAATAATTATTAAGGGTGAAAAGCACTGTGCTGTTCGGTGTCCTCTCTAGATTATTATTCTTTCTTGCTATCAAAAGATTTTTCAAAGGGCACTTGACATGTCCATATACTTTTGAACTATGCTACAGTTTTTTATTGAAAAAAAAGGTCAGAAAGGTGAGAAGTTATTGTTTGAAAAGGAAAAGGTAGTTTCGAGGCTTTCATTTTTCTTACAAATCTGCCCCCACACACATAAGAGAAAGAATGAAAGAAAAAAGAAAGAAAGAAAAAGAAAATCTGCCTTTTAGGTATACTTTATCATTAAGGATTTCAAGATCTATTTCAAGGAGAATTCAAATAAGTCTTTTGTTGTTCTTCATGTAAAGAACAAGGCATGTGCTTCCTAATATAAAGACAATTCAATAAATTTGCTTAATAATTACTATCTAGCTATAAAGTCTTCACTAGAATGTGCCTTGGAGAACTATAAAGAGCTTAGTTTTTTCTTTTAAAACCCCTCTGTTCCTTTTTACAAATGGATCAGATGATGGGGAATTCTATCAAAGCCATTGCCTATTTCTGTGGGCATTTGCAGGCTGGCTTAGCCAATCTGAGCGTTCTGCCCATTCTATAATCATACATGTGTAACCATCCTAGAAATTCATCCAGGAGAGGTCTATGGAAACTTCTAGAAGATCCTATCAAAGGTTGTCTCTAGAAGCCCAAGCACAGAGCTGGGCACCAGTGAAGTCTCTGTCAGCATGAAGAAGTGCAGGGGCACTCCTCCCCAGAGGGACAGTCCTGTTCTTAAAGGGGATTTGCTTTTATTCCCCAACAGCCTTGTCTGAAAGAGTCACTTAAATTACCAACGTCCTCCACACGCCTTGCTGGTTAGACTGTCCTCTTAATGGCTGTGTCCAAGGGGCAGTGTGGTGAGTGGAGGGCAAGGGAGGGCCGCGTGGCAGAAAATCATTTTGTCGTCCTTCCCTCCCTATGACTCATTCATAAAATCTATACCTTCATTTTTTCAGGATTTGGCTCTATATTTAAAGTTAAGCTCTTAGAATTGCAAAAGCAATGCCCTCTGCCCAAAAAACAAATCCTTCTATTTTGTTTCTCAGATAAGACTGGTTTATGTAAATAAAAAGTGCTATGGCATCTAAGTAACTGGGTCTACTATGAGTTCATACAATCCATGCAGCAGCTCCCATAACTGCAGGCTCCCTGCCTGGAGAGCAGTGTGCCTTGTTGTGAGGACCACACTCTGGCTTCCACGGGGGCTGTATACAGGAAGGACAGGGACACACAGCTGTACCCAGGAGGGACACACAGCTTCCTGATAGAACCTACCGTGGCGGTAATAGCTGCACACCTTGGCCATGGCTCAAGTTTTCAGCATTTGTAGGGAAGCAAAAGCCTTCCCCACCAGCCTCATCCTATCTGTGTTTAGGGAGGACTCCACAACACAGTGACTCAGAGAATGAGCTGCCTTCACCTGCATTGAGAAAACAGACATCTTCAGACCCAACCAGCACCGGTTTTCTTCCCCAGCCCCCACTTCTAAACTAACCACGTGAGTGCCTATCTTTGCCTTCTTTTCCCCTTCCTGACTCAAAAGATGAATAGAGTCTCTTTCTATGCAATGCTGATCCTGAAAAAAAATCTGCTTGTCCACTGAGATACGGGATAAATGCCCCTTGTGTGACCCCTTGGCTGACTTGGCATCTGCCACACATATCGCCCCACCTCTGAGCTCCTGTTTTGTGGTGCTCGGTGCCGTGTCTCCTTAGGCACATCCATCTCTGCTACTAGGCTGGGAGCTGCCCAAGCGTACAGATCGCACCTCGTCTGGATTTTCTTTCCAGAATGTTACATGGCACCTGCTGTGTCAGGTGCTCCTGATTGGGCTGTGGAGCGGTGACAAGTGAGTCCTAATTCCAAGGAAACGAGCACGGAAGTGCTGTGAAGAATGGACGGCAGAGAAGTTGACAACAGGGCTAACTGCGTAAAAGCTGTTACAATAGTCTGCTTGGTGGGTCAACACCTACTAGAGAAGATGGAAGGGAAGAGGGTAGAGGCAGAGTCCGTAGGCTGTGGGAGCTAACATGCTGTAGAAGGGTACAGAAGACTCCATGTCTGAGAGCCGTTGTCAGATCTTGACGGCATCCATCCATCCACCGTCAATCCCTCGATCCATCTATCTACCCATTCACCGACGCTCCCGTGTATCCATGCATGCATGTATTGTTCACCGACCCGCACACCCATCCCTCCATCTAGGCATTCAGGGTACATATCCTGCCCCTTCTCCTGCTGGCCATACTTCTAGGAACTGAGAATGTGGACATTTAAATCAAAAAATGGAGTATAAAGTCAGTGGAAGAATTGAAATTAAGAGGGAATGGAATTAACACATTTGATCTGTCCAGCATGACATGTCATAGGCACTTGGAAATCTAGTATCAGGTATTTGGTGAGAGTGCAGATATTTAGATAAATATTTGGGAGTCATTACACAAAGGAGATCATTATTCTGGAAACTTGAGATAATAATTGCTGGAAGAATTAAGGATAATTTCTTGGGAAATTTTTGAAATATGAGAATATCTTAACATTTGAACAAAATAATCAGAGTTTATTAGTTGGCAGGGTAGGGGGACCATAGCTTAAGACATATTGCTAGAGAAGCTGAGATCACCAGTACTTGTCACAGTAAGTCTGCTTTTCTCTTTCTATTAGGAACAAACTATATACACACCCTTAATCCTCCCTGAGGTAGGTGACACTGTGTAATTTGCTTTCTCCAGGGATAAGGCTGACCTACAGCTGTAAGCATTAGAAGTGGACAGTCAGTTAAGTTTCTTTCTCTCCAGTTGGCCCACAAAAGCTCATATGTAGATGAAATCCTGTTACATTCGACGCTTGAGTGACAATGTGAAAATATCCACTCTCATGATGTGTGCTGGCCATGTGGCATGTTTGAAAATAAATCACTGTTGGATAAAGCCAGCAATTTTCAAGTTGTCTGTTAGTGACTGCAGCATAACCCAGAGACTCTTCTGACTGAGGCATAGGTTAAGCTGCTGTTATAAAGAACTTGAATTTGTTGTCTGCCTCATGGTTGCTCAGAGTCCTCGGTTCTGTCCTCGGTTCTCTTGGTTTCATAGAATTCCCATCCCCATAATACATTTATCATCCACATAGGTTGTTCACTAGTCTTATATCTTCATTCCAATCCTAGAGAAGGGCAAAGGAGAAATAAGGCCAATCGCTTTCCTTTCAAGGACATAAAGTTGCACATGTTACTGTTCCTCACATCCTATTCATGATAACTGGGTCACAGAGTCACACACAGCAGGATGGGAGGCTGGGAAATGTAGTATCCAGCTGGGAAGTCAAGGGTGCTCCTAAATTCGCATCAAAATGAGTTGTGTTCTGTTAGGTAGAAGAAGGAGAAAGAGGAGAAAGGATGAACAGACAATAAGACAATTTACAGAGCCTGCCACAGAACATGTAGTGTATTCAAGGAACTTAAGCAAGAGAGTAGAGCTGGAGAACGGAGTAAGATATGGAAAGAGCTCAGGAGGAAGTCACGGAAGAAGGGGAGCCAAGGTCGTGGAGACCTCGCAGCACTGCTCAAACATAACGGAAAGCCACGGGGTGGTTTGAGTGTAGAGTAACAAAACCAGATTCACATTTAGAAGAATCTCTGGTTGTAGGAAGAAGGATAGATTGAAGATTATTAGGCAGCTTCTGCAGAATCCAGTTAAAAATTGGTAGTCTCTCAGACTGGGGTAGGGACTACGTAGATAGGAAGGTGATGATGAATTCCACAGCTAGATAGAACAAAGAATCAGGAATACTGAGGGGTGAATTATCATGTAAAGATTAATTTTATCAGTATCAGAATTTAAAACGAGTACTTTCTATAAACCAATAAAGCTGCTGGTAGGAATCTGTCTTAAGAAATAGCTTCAAGAACAAAAACAAGTGCTTATATAGGGTTGTTTGTTGCAGCACTGCTCTTTCTGGAAGTTCCAAACAATTAAATACCCTTCACTGGAGCTGACTGTGTTCAGAAACTTTGGTGCCTCCATACTAGGGAATACAATGATGGAGGAGGAGGAGGCAGACGTTCCTGGTTATGGTCCCACAGGGAGAGGAAAGGAAGCTCAGACGCACCCTGGGAGAAACAGCCTTTGTGCAGTTGAGGGGAAAATTTCCCTGGAAAAGCTACCCACGATCTGCTCTGACCCTGGGAGGAAATGCCCTCTTAGTAGGTTTTAGGAATCTGAGAAGATCATTCACGGTCTCTTTCTTGTGCTAGACACTGACATGTGTTGCCAGAGTCTTTCCAGTGCCACAAGATGAAGCACATTCTCCATGTTGTGGAGGTGGTCACACAGGCTGAGGTAGCCACAGCTGATGGGAGCTGGGGCACAGCCAAAAGCTAGAAGGCCAGCAGTAGAGTAAGAAGAATCACACCCTTCAGTTTTGTTCACAGAGACCCAGGAACTGCTGAGCTTATGGGACATCTGAATACTTCCCAAATCACTAAGGACATTTCCTATGACAAAGGAAGAAAAGGTGGAGAAAAACTGTTTCAGCAGAGTATAAGGTTTAATGGGGGGAAAGTTAAGACCAAAGTCACAGCTTTCCTCTTCCCCCACCTCCCTCTAGAATACAGTTCATTATTTGATGATATTGAACATTTTAAAGATGGGTGAGGGACACAGGAGCCATAAGGAAAGGGAGAGCTAAAAGCATCGCCAGAATTTTTGGCCTTAGGACTGAGATGGATAGTTCTGTCATTTTTCTGGAGAGAAAACTGGTAGAGGAACAGATTTACTGGGGAAGAGAGAACTATTTCTGAGTATAATGTGTTTAATGTGGTGGAAGACATCCAAATGGAACTATCTATTCATCAGCGACGTATCCCTGGGCCTGGGTTCAGAGAAAGCTCTTGGATAGACAAAATTATGTGGTTTCAACTTAGTCTCAGGGAAGTATATGATGTGGCCCAAAGAGAATGGGTAAGAAGAGAAGAAATCTGAAAGCATCAATAAGTAAGGAAAGGGAAGAGAGGGTGGATCTTACTATTGCCACGGAAAAGAAATGCAGAAAGAATACAAACAACAGGGAGAAGAATAACTTTATGAATTCTAAAAGAAAAAAAAATTCTAGGCAAGAATGAGCATAAGTATAAAATCTTACTGAGAAGTAAAGCAAGATAAATGCAAAAATAGCATGAGATAAAATGTAATCTGTAAAAAGAAATGTAATCTGCGTAGCAAAAGGCAGAATGTAAATCAAACTATAAGTCAATACAGTGGGCCCTCACATTATGAACAGCCTCACACACAAACAACGTGGATTGTGTTTAGCTTACATTAATTGGAATTTTATGTTTAACTCACTACTAAAATCTTGAGTTACAATTCCAATGCTGGCCACTTGTGTGATTATAAACAAAGACTCACAATCCCAGAAATGCACATGTAAGCATATGTAAGCTCAGTCTGAGCCCAGATGTGTGTGTTTGTGGACACGAGTTCAGTCAGTGTTTTGTATAATCACTATGATAACTGCTGTCAAAATGGGCCCCAAAATGCTAGAAAAGAAACTAAGAAAGGAAGAGAAGGTAAAGAAAACAATTACAATAAAAAGGAAGGAAATTTGGAGAAATATGAGAATGGCATTCATGTGAGCTATCTCACTAACATGTACAGCATGGAAAAGTCCACCATCTTGACAGTCTTACAGAGAAAAGATTTGTACGAGGAAGCTAGTGTTGCTAAAGGTGTTACTCAAATTAGTAAGTCATGATCAACAGTGTTAAATGAAGTAGAAAGACTATTATTAGTGGGAATAAATGAAAGGCAAATGGGAAGTTATTGCCTTTCTGAGTCTATGATTTGTGAAAATCTAGGGCTGTATATGCAGGTCTTATAAAGGATAATCCATCAACTAGTGACATTTTGTGCAGTAAGGGGTGGTTTCATAATTTTAAAATGAGAACTGGCCTTTATAGCATAACTAGACCTAGTGAAGCAGCCAACGCTGATAATGGGGCTGCTAAAAATTGCATACACCACTTTGAAACAATGACACAGAGAAATGGTGGCTCCCATCAAATTTTCAACTGGGATGAAACTGGCATTTTCCAGAAGAAAATGCCCAAAAGAACATACATTACTCCAGAAAAAAAGAAAATGCCAGGCCACGTCCTATAAAAAATAGGCTAACCTTAGTGCTATGTGCCAATGTGAGTGGTGACCTCAAGATACAGCCTCTCTTGGTTTATCAGTCTGACACTCCTAGGGTGTTCAGAAAACAAAGTCATGAAGAATAGGATAGAGGTCATGTGGCTATCTGATACAAAACCCTTGGCAATGAGAGTACTTTTTCTTGAGTGGATCAGGGAAGTTTTCTTTCCTACTTTTAAGAAATACAGTATCTAGCAGACAAAAGTTTACCACTCAAGGTTCTCCTCCTCATGAACAGTGCTCCTGATCACCCACAGATTTGAAGCATTGGCTGAAGAATTCTCGTAGCTCTCAGTTGAGTTCCTCCCACCTAATACAACTCCTGCACTGCAGCCTGTGGACTAGCAGGTTATAGCTAAATTTAATAAGCTGTACACCAAGAAACTGTGCCCAAAATGCTTCCAGATGGTCTCAGATACAGGTTTAACCCTTAAAAAGTTCTGAAAGGAACATTACAACATCTTTTCCTGTGTGGGGTTGAGAAAGCCTGGGCCAATGTCTCTAAGGATACTGAGATCTGCCTAGAAGAAATTGTACAGACCTGAAATTGTACAGGAGGGAGACTTTGAAGGCTCTGCAGAGGAGCCTAGGCTTTCAATTGACCATGTGGTTGATGACACTGTCACTATAGCAGAGTCCATAAGATTGCAGGTAGACAGCGGTGATTTTAAGGAATTGGTAGAAGAACGTCTAGAGGAGCTGTCTACAGAGGAACGTCAGCAGTTTCCAGCTGAGCAGCAGAGAACAGCAGCTGAGGAACTTCTTGAAGAGGAAGGGGAGTATCCACCATCAGTGCAGCAAAGTTCTTTTTCTTAAATAAAGGAAATCCTGGAAAAATAGATGGAGCTAGAAACATTTGTAGAGAAGATCCACCCAGACAGAGAAAAAGCCAATCACTGCATTCGCTTGCTTAATGGCAATCTCATATCATACTACAGGACAGTGTTAAAGAAAACACAGAAACAGACAGCCTTAGACCAGTTCTTAGTTCTGAAAAGGTTGAGACCTAGTGAGTCAGAAGCAGGTCCTAGTGGGTTACAGACTGTCAATGAAAGAAACGACACCAGAGAGCCAGATGCCTGATGTTCTTATGGAAGGGGCTGCTCTTTCCAAACGGTAACCATGTCCATTTCACCCTCCCTTCCTGCAAGCCAAAGATGTCACCCTGAGTGGTAAGTATAGTATGAAATTGTTGTTTCTAGTAAACTAGGCACATTTTATGACTTTTTGGTGAATATACTAGAAAAATTATTGGTGTTTCTGGTAAATTATGCACATTATACAACATTTTTTATTATGAAAAGGTTAGTTAAGGGGTGTTTTGGGAGATTTGGAATCCTTTATAGGTATTTCCATTATTTCTTATAGGAAAAATAGTCTTAACTTACAGCCGGCTTGAGTTACAAGCAGCCCTCAAGAACAAATTGAGTTCATAAGTCGAGGGCCCACTGTATTTTCATTAGAAATATATGGTAGAGGAGTCTGTCACCCAGTTGAGGGTTTAAAACCCTACCAAAATCACTGTTTTATGATGATTAATTCTAAACCTGAGATATTGATCAAAACTCAGGAAGTAAATACCTCGACTGATACAATGTCCATTGTTGGGAGATTTTTTCTTCAGTGTAAATATCTTTTCTGATCTCTAAAGAAATCTTAAAGTGGAAGAGAGAGCTGCAGATGGAAGTGGATCACATGGCCCTGTGCCCTTCTCACTCCGACACCAAGAAGGAAGCACACGAGGCTTCAGCTCCCACCCTGAACTCCCTCAGTGAGCACTTTGAGTCTTGGCACCCTGTGCACCCAACACATGTTCCCAACAGCAATGGGATGAGTCCACAGGCTTCAGGACTCACCCTAAACTACTAATATGAGCACCAAGAGGCCCTTCATACTGCTTGCATATACGAACCTTGTATGAACCCATAGCAACAAACTATATGAAAAGCAGCAGTCCTGGAGCCCAAGAGATGACAACATACTCTACACAGAAGACCCAAGAAAATCCTCCAGTTCTCTCCTAGAACTAATAACTAAACCTAGTACACACACTGGACTACCTCAGTGAGCATGGGTGGGGGAGACCTCATGTCACTTGTGCTCAGCATTGTAAGTGCACCCAATGCCCAGCTGTAAGGAGTGGGGAGCGGCAGCACTGGAGATTGAGAAGTGGGAGGAGGGGAAGACCTGGAACTAGGCTGCAGACCCGGTTCTCTAGCTGGGTGAGGACAGCCTCCAAAGAGTCATAGGCAGCCTGCAGGGAGACACTGGTGGTCCATGAGGGGACTCCAGGGGCCTTAACAGGGAGCTCAGCAGCCTGAGGGGGGAGAGGGGCCCCCTCTGGGTAACATGAAAACCCTGAGGACCTGCACCAGGCCCCCGGGAGCATGATGATGGGGAAGAGCCTGGCAGTTCATGGGGGCGACCCCGAAGACTTGACCAGGTCCCTGGGAGCATGGCGGTCTGTGGGGGCAAGCCCCTGGATTCGACTGGGCCTCTGGGCACACCGCATTGGGGCAGAGCCTAGTGGTTTGTGGAGGTGACCCCACTGACTCGACTAGACCCTCGGTGGCCTTGAGGGCTTATCAAAGGAGTGCTGACCATAGCGTACCTGGTTCCCTCCCTATCTGCCATCTTTAAGCATGGGTGCTTTTCCACCTCCTGCCATAGCAATTTGTGTGCACCCATGTTTGTTATAGCACAATTTAAAGCAACCATGTGTCCTCCCAATGTGAGAGTCCAAGGGATTAAATAAACCAAAAAGTACAGTTATTAGCAAAGGGAAGATGACTGATTGGGTGGGAGAACAACACAGATGAGGGTGGAGAAAATTGTTTGATTAATTGAACATACCATCATTTGTATAACTGAGTAACAAATGCGAAGATAACATTATGTAATACAGCATCTAATTCCCTATTATCTTCTCTATAATTTTGTATTTCCTTTATTGTTTTTGTGTTATTCTGGTTTGTACGTTTCCATTCTTTTGTCTTTAATATAAAAGAAAATAAATTAAAAGAAATCTTAAAGTGCTTTATATAAAACGGGCAAATTCAAGTCATTTGCTATTAAACCAATTTTTATACAGCTAGACAAGGACCTAGCAATAAACTAAAGTGAAACAGAGGACAGACACGGAGAGCAAAACTGATGAGCTGCAGCTGGACAGCGCAAATAGCTGCTACTGTGCCATGTGGGCCTTCTCATTCCTGGTGAACAGCACATCAGCTAACAGATTCGGGTCTGCTGGGTTTAGAGCACTAACCCCAGAAGGGCGGGTTGACTAAAATTTGTACATCAACAAGCACACAAAAATCCTAAGGAAAAAAATGTCACTGGGATTGCATACTATGCGCAATTTACCAGAAACACCAGGGTCATCAACATAGGACACGAATGAAAGCAATCTTAAAAAGTTGTCTACCAGTATAAATAAATATGAAATGTCATAGCTCTTATAAACTAAACACTGTAACCTTGTCCAAAGTTTAATTACTCCTTCCCTTTAGCAGCTTTTTCAAGGGAATACACATTACCTAAATGGCTATTGAGGTGTTTGCTGTAATCTTTTCCTTTCTAAAAGAGAGATCGGAGAAGATAGAAACAAAATCTTTCTCACCACTCTGACTGCCAGGGCTTCCTTTGCATTTGTGTATTAGTTTCTTGGGGAACCGGCTGAGCTCCATGCAATCCAGAGCCATCACTATTCTCTGCCATGTTGTCACTTAGGTCACTTCCATCATGACTGTGGAAACCTTCATCTTTTTGTTTTTTGGCGGTACTGGGGATTGAACTCAGGACCCTGCGCTTGCTAGGCAGGTGCTTATTCCACTGAGCTATATCCCCAGCCCCAAGAAACCTTCATCTTTATCAATTTCCTGAGACCCATTTACTGTTGCACTAACAAGAGCAGAAGCCAGAGCGGTTTCAGACACTGCTTCTCGTTCTCCACTGGTGGGGAGAAAAGCGATGGTGAATCTCGTTCTTCAGCTGCAGCATCTTTACCTGGGAGATTCTTTGCTGTGCTCTCATCAGTGACTGTTTCCATTTCACAAGGCTCATGTGAGGTAGTCTGACGTTTACTATCTCAAGTTTCACCCTCTGTGTGCTCAGCTTCGAGACAGAAGCTGAAACACTGGTAGATGCCTTAGGAGCGGCTCCAACAGCTTCTCCCTCTTCTGCCTCTTCTGCTTCCTCTTTCTGCAGGGGCCTTCTGTATTTCCTTGACCTTGCAAGAGTAAGCCTTGGTTTTCTGACTCCTCCTTCTCCTTTGGCAGTGGTGATGATGGTGCTCAGAGGGCCTGCGTGGGTCTGTATTCTCCTTTATAGACTGACTTCTTCAACAGGCACTAAGACACCTTCAGTGAGGACTTGCTGCTTGTGTGCCAGTTAGTGCCATTAAAGGATACTGGACTTTTACTATCTTTTGGGGGAGGCCTTTTGAGGATTGGTGCAAAGTAAAGGGGAAGCTGTACTGGAGGGGCCAGCTCCATGTGGGCAGACTTCTTCTGCACAGGCTCCATTGGAGCAGGATCCTTGAGAGCATCCAGCTCCTGAGCAACCTCCACAGGGAGCCTGGCCTTCATTGTCAATGTTCTAGTCCTATGAACTCTGACTAGAAGTACCCATAAATCTTTGCTTATATATTCTAGGGCTTCTCCAGCCTGCTTACCCAAACTTTTCCAAGCACCTCTTGAAAGCCAGTTCCAAAGGCTTTTAAATTATGTAGGCATGTATAGTCAAAGCAACAGTACTACTTCTGGTGTCAGTTTTCTGTGATGGTCAGCTTTCCCATGGCTGGGACACACTATCTGATACTCAAAACTGAAAGGAGGGGTAGTTTAAGTTAGCTCCTGGTTTCAGGGGATTCAGTACATTATTAACAGACACAAAGGCAGAATGATCCTGGTAGGACAGTGTAGTGGAACACAAGTGCTTAGTTCATGAGGATGTGAAGCAGAGCAGAGGAGCAGCAACAGAGAGGAAGAGACAAGGTCGTGTCTCCATGACACGCCCGTACACACACAGAATGCTTTCCACCTGTCTCCTAGGTGGCTCCCAATTAAATTGGTACAGTAAAGCTAAACTGTCATATACATAGTCTATCAAAAATTTTGGAATGCTGCCAAGGCAATAATTAGGGGAAATTTTATAGCACTAAATATCAACATAAGAAATAAAGAGTCAAAACCATGACTTCAACATTCATTTGAAGAAACAAATAAAACAAAACAACAGAAACCTAAAGAAGAAGAAATATTTGCAGAGTAGAGATCAATGAACTAAAAAGCAGATCATACATACAATGAATGCAACACGAAGCTAGCACATTGGACAGATTAATGTGATTGATACATTTCTAGATAGATCCAGACAAATCTCCCATATTAGCGGTGAGAGAAGAGATGTCACTATTTTCTACTTTGAGAAATATGGATAAAAGAATGAAAAAATAAGCTACAGAGTGGAAGCAAATTTTTGCAAAATACATACCTACGAAAAACGCTGAATCCAAAATATGCAAAGAATTCTTAGAACTAACAATAAGAAAACAAACACCCCATTAAAAATTTAAAGTACCGAACAGACACCTCACCAAAGATATTCTGATAGCTAAAGAAACAGACAAGAATGTGTCATGAAAAGAAGCTCTACCTCCTATTTCATTTGAAAATTGCAAACAAAATGAAACGAAACACAAACCACACACTTTTTAGAATGACTACAATTTAAAACACTGATGCCTGCTCAGAAAAATATCTTCTATTGTTAAAGCATGGTGACCGCAGCACTGTAATAACCAACGAACAAAAATTGGAAATAGTCAAAATGTGTGCAGACAGAAGACCAGCTCCATATATTGGAGTCCCTCCACGCAATGTACAGAGCGGCTGAAACTAATGAATCATAGCCGTAAGACACAATTGTGATGAATCATAGCAGCAGAAATGAGTGGAAAAGGGAACTGTAAAGTGTTACACGGAAATCTTTACAAAACAAATGCGAATAATGTATAGTTTAGGGATGGATTCATAGGTGGCCAAACTAGTTTTAAAAAGCCAAAGACAAGGTAAACTCAGCACTGGCTCGCGGAGTCCTCAGGGCATAGGTCTCATCACCATGTCACCAGGTTCCAGCTCTCTAGGGAGTTGATGCTCTATGGTCCTCTCAGGTCTGTGTGCTCATGTTGCTTTGCTCGCCGCTGACCAAAATGTTACCACACGGTGGGTCCCTGGGGACTGTTTCCAGGTTCTTGGTGTGCTGGACAAAGAACCAGACAAGACACACAGAAAAGGGAGTGAAAGTGTACATTTATTGAAGAAGAATTAGCTTTACAGGGCAAGAGTGTGCTGGTGAACAGACTCACAGCGGCCCCAAGGATGAGGGAAAGGGTCATGTGTTTCCAAAATTCCTGGATTGGCTTTCTCTTCATGCAAAAAAGGCATTGGGGCAGTTGTCCTTTGAAAACGTCACTTGCCTGGTGCCAGATTTAAAATTTCCTATCAAAAGACTCATTTGGTTTCCTGCCAGAGGTGAGCAAAGGGTTAAAAGTAGTGCTTTTCTGATTGGCCCTGCAAACAGTGCCAGATTCAAATGGGGGACTGAAAATACCACTTTCTGATTGGTCCAGTATACAGTGCTCAGGAGCCTTGGAGCCATTTTGGGTCCCGCGTTCTGCCCACGTCCTCTGGGTTCTTAGGAGTTTTGACACATTCCACTCATTTGGTTCCCAGCCCGAATCACTTACCTAGTCGAAAGGAAAAGCAATTTATTCCACACCACCTCTGAGGAGATGGAGGAGCCTCATTTGCTTCCAATCACCCTTTCACCATGTACAGGTGTGTGCATGTCAAAGGACGAAGGGAGCGAGACACAATGAGACAGTAGAAAGCTCAGCCTTTCTCAACCTTCTCTCAATCCTTCCCTTCCCTGAGGAAGTGAAACTCGGCCCAAGCCTCACAGGCCAGCAGCTGCATATTCTTTCTGTGTATCTAGCCAGTGGTGGCAAACCTATGGCATGTGTCACTGCAGGCTGTTTGTTACCCATGAAATCTCTAGAAGGTTCACCATCACTGACTAGGCTGTGAGGAGCGGGTGGTGGCTGTGCCCCCAGGATGAGGAAGTTTGGAGGACGTGCTGACGTTGTCTGCATTCAGCTGGCCGGAGGAGAGGAGGAAGTGGCATTTATGCCCAGGCCTCAGGAAGTTTGGAGAAGCCACTTGTCTCTGAAGGAAGAAAACTCTGGCTTTTAAAGCTCCATTCTGAAAACCAGGCATGATGGGGCCTGCATGGAATTCTAGCCCTGGGGAGGCTGAAGTAGGAGGTTTGCCATGAGTTCAAGGCCAAGCTGAGCTACACATCAAAATCCTGTCTCAAAAATCAAAACCAAAGAAGCTCCAATTTACCATGTTGGTTACAAGTGGGCTCATTAAACAATATCTTCCCGAAAGAGTTAAAGACATCACATTACAGTGGCTACAACCATGTTCATAGCATGTCTCATAATAGCTAAATCCTAGAAAATGTCCATTAACAGATGAGTGGATAAAGAAAATGCATTTATGCACAGTGGGGTGCCACTGTGCTGTCAAACAGGATTCCACTTGAGGCGCACGAAGGAGAATAGGTTCACTTCGAGACCATAATGTTAAGTGAAGTAAATGAGACACATGAGTTTAAATACCACGCGGTCTCTCTTAGACGAGAAGCCCAAAATATAAATGAAGAGCAAAACAAAAGATAGAAAATAGGAAGTAGGAAAATACATCTTTTTCAGACGGGAAGAGGACCGAGAGGGAGGGAAGGGGAGAAGGGAAGGAAAGGAGACGGAGAAAGGAAATGAGACGTGCTATGTGCTATACTGATGCCGCACAAGGAGCGTAATGTCCTGCAAACATGTACTGATGGAAAATAAAAACGGAAATAAAGAAATGCTTGCATCATACTAAAATTTTATACATTTGTTTATATGTATAAGACATAATATTGAAAGTTTCTAAGCAGAGCCCAAGATCGAGAAACATGATCTATGAGAATGACTATGATTTTTATCCTTAATAAAAAAGTGCTAACAAGACCTTCCTATGCTATTAAAAAATCTTTAATAAAGTACTCTTAGAAGGCTAAAATTGGACCTGGAGATATAGCTCAGCAGTACAAGCACCTGCCTGGCAAACACAAAATCGTAAGTTTGATCCCCAACCAAAAAAACAAAAATAAACAAACAAAAAAACCAGATCATCAGAAGGCTAAAATTTAATTAATATAACTTCTCATTAGATACTTTTCATACTTGCAAAATGTACCTTTACATAACTGAATGTCTTATATTTGCAAATAAAATGTTAAAAATCATTTCCCATAAATTAGAGCTTTTGCTTTGGAAACAGCAAGTTTTAGCTCTTATCTCTGTTTGTACTATAAATAGAAGGACCAGCTTCTGTTAAGATAATTACTGCTGTGTAACAATGAATCATGTTGCCTGTGCGTGGAGGAGTGCTTGTTGTGTTATTCAGCTCATTCAAAAAATTATCTGAAATTCTTTGTGTCGAGGTGGTTAGGGCAAGCCCTTAATAATTGCAATAAACATTGTGATCAGACCCGAGAAAAGATGCTCCGCAGATCCTGACCTTCATACTGATAAGGAGCAGTCCCCTACTACAAGCGCCAGCTGGGGTGATATTTTGAATTCAAAGAGCTTACCTCGTACTCATAGCAGCCTGTTGCATCAAAGGCTGAGACCAGCGGGACCTTGGACAACCTTGTCCAGTTCCTGTCTTGCCCTCAGCAGATCCCCCAAGAGCAAAACAGCCTCCAAAGCCCAGGCTTATCTTTTACTAAGAAGACATTGACAGAGACTTTCCATGGAATATCCAATATGTTGCTGGTAAAGTATGGGAAGAGTAGATGTTTCTCTTTTTGTTAAAAACAGGCTGGATGCTATGTATCTGCACATCAGGATCAGAGCATCTATGTGGAAGCAAAGCAGAAGGATGGCCACGTCCCTGGAGCCAGGAAATACTCCTTGGGTGCTTTCTTGTTCTAGAAGTTTCCATCCTACCTTGGGAGAAATTCTAAATAAAACATTTTTCATGAATTTTAGACAATAAACATCAAGTGATACAGTATTTCCAATTTTGATCAACCTCCTGTTGAGTGGATGTAGGGTTCTAACCTGAAAAAAAAGAAGATTTTACAGAATTTGAATGCATATAAATGGTCAACAAGAGCCTTGTTCTTTCCTGACACCACAAAGGTTGATTCTGGGCCATGGTTCTGAGGGTCTGGCTCCAGGGCAGGCACCCTACACGCACCCTCCTGCTTTCCTTCCATCAGCGGGGCTGTTTGTCCTCCCCCCTCACAGATGAAGTGTAGAGCCTTGGAGGTTAACGACTGCACCACTGAATCCTGACCTTCTCCTACTCACCATTGCGACAAATCGAAAACTACCCCCTGCAAGTCTGTGTAAGACAACAGCTATGCAGAGAGGAGAGGGATTCAGTTTCTATCAAACCTATTCCTTATAGTGACTCTTTCTAAGTGGATCAAAGGTCAAGGCCATGTTCAAGAGTTTTGCCACTCCCTTCCCTTTCTCTTCCAGGTTTCCTCTGTGTGATCAAGCAGCCACCTAGTTGCTTGTGAAACAGTGCCCACATTCCCACCATCCTTTTCTGGCACTTCCCATCACTCTATGCATCAGTTCAACACTGTGCATTGAACTCCCACTTAGTTGCAAAAATTAGCAAGTAAGGTAAGATGCCTGCCTCCCTGGTAAGAGAAGGTAGGAGGGCAGGTGGGATATTGTCATTTGCATTAGAAATCAGTCTAGCGACAGTACGGCGCTCTCTCTCTCCTGAACACACCTAGGGCTCCACAGGGACTTGCATGTGCTTTGTAACTAATACGGAAGCATCCCTGCTTTCAAGTGTGTGAATCTTTCATACTCTTAGGTGCCAAAAACTCCTCCGTGTTTAAATAAGGTACTGTTTTTCACAGGAGATGCTGTCTCCAAAGCTAAGTATCTTGACAGACTTGACTACTGCAACATTGCACTTGCAGATATCTGTAGCAAAGTCTAGACATAAAAAGAAATTACTTACAGATTTTAAAAAAAGTATCTAAGCCAGCAGCTTCATCTTTGGGGACTTAAAAATACTTTCTAAAATACAACCACAGATCTAAAATATTAAAAAATTTAAAAAGAAAGATACATCAATTCACACTAAATTAAAATGTAATGATTTAAAGGTGATGTAGTGATTTAGCTAATGGAATGATTTTAAAATGTGTATAAGAGAATGAATATTTTGATTATTTGATTTCAAGGATTATTGTACTTATTAATGATATTTTATTAATAAGATTAATTTAGGAATTTTCATTACTGGACACATATATTCTAGATCCCTAAGAATCAGTAATCTCATTTCTATGAAACTGTTCAAAGGAAAGAATCAAGTGTTGGCACAAAAGTTTCAGTAAAGCGTAGTTACCATTATATTATCTAAATACATGGGACAAAAAAACTAAATAATAAGAAAATAATGAATTTTTATACATACATATAAAATGTTTTCATGAAGTAGTTAATGATAGACTAGAATATTAAGTTCAAAAGAAAAAGACTGGCAGAAGCTATGACAGTGATTTCAATTCTTTAACAACCATCCCCCCATCCACAGGGTTGCCCCTGACTCCAGCAGCCATATTTGTTGCCCAGGACCTTAGGAATTTAGGATGTGGGTTGAGATAAAAAGTCCTGTCCTCTGAGGACCACACAGGTGGCCATGTGCAGCTGGAGGGGGTCAGGGGAGAATACTTGGATTTCTGGTAGCTTCTTTAAGCACTTGCTGGTACCACTTCAATTCTTCCCTTTGCCATGAAAATTGAGGTCATTAAAAAATTAGTACATTGCAATCAGATGAGCAAACCAAACATAAACATTTTTTTAAAATTTTATTTTAAAGACAAAAGAATAGAGACATATGAACCAGAAAAGCCATAAACAATACAGAAAATACAAAGTTATACAGAATACAGTAGGGAATTAGCACTGGGTGTTGTATTACATAGTTATCTTCACATTAGTTAACACAAAAACATTAAAGGAAATACCAAATTATAGAGAAGATAGTAGGGAATTTGCACTGGATGCTGTATAATATAAAGTTATCTTCACTTCTGTTAATACAAAACCGATTGAGGAAATACAGAATTATAGAGAACATAGAAGGGAATTAGCTCTGGATGCTGTCTTACATAATGTTACCTTCACGTTTGTTACTCAGTTACACAGATGATGGCCCATATGATCATTCAGTTTTTCCCCTCCCTCATCTCCATTGCCCTACCACTCAATCAGTCATTTTCCCTGTGATAATAACTGTACTCCTGGGTTTATCTATATCCTTGGACTCTCGCCTTGGGAAGAGATATAGCTGCCTCAGACTATACTATAACATACATGGGTGTATACAAGCTGCCATGGTTGGAGGTGGGAAAGCACATATGCTCACAGTGGACCGCCCGGCTCCACCCTATGGTCGTGCTATGGGTGGGGGCGGGTCCAGTCCATGAGGTGCCCTGAGCGGGGCCCTCAGCGGAGCAGCCACTGGGCCGACTGCAGAGCAGCAGTGGAGCAGCCATGGGGCCCTCAGTGGAGCAGCTGTGGGGCACACGCCCCCATCGGGGCGCCCTCTGTGACCCTTTTGGCTCTGTCCCATTGCCTTGATGCCAGAGGCCCTTTCTTCTCCTCCCACCTCCACCTGATCTCCAGCATTACCGTTCCCCACCCCTTGCAGCTGGGCAATGGGTCTCTGAAGCTGAAGCTGCGAATGCAGAAAGGAGGGCGTGGGCCAAGTGTGTGCTTGGAGCGGCAACCTCCTCCCTCTCCGTCTCGTCTCCCTCCAACTGCGCCATGGCAGATCTCCGATCCCCTCCTCCAGAGGAGATTTGCTTAGTCTTTCCGAGGGTTTCAGTTCCCATTTCAGATCCTTTTCGAGTTCAGGATACCCACCTCCTTCCCTTCTGTCCTTCACATGTTGCTATATTCCTATGTCTGAGTGGCATTCCTCCGGGAGGTTCTCTCTCTGCTGCCTACATGGTCGCCATGGGTTCATACAAGGTTCATATATGCAAGCAGTATGGAGACACTCTTGTTGCTCGTGTTAGTAGTTTGGGGTGAGTCCTGAAGCCTGTGGACTCGTCCCATTGCTGTCAGGAACAGGTGGTGATTGCGCAGGCCTCCGAGGCTCAAGGTGCTCACAGAGGGCGTTCAGGGTGGGAGCTGAAGCCCAGTAACTCAGTTTGTTCTTCCTGCTTGATGTTGGAGTGAGAAGGGCGTGGGGCCATGTGATCCACCTCCATCTGCAGCTCTCTCTTGCTGTTGTGCTCCAGTTCCCGTTTGTTCCTTGGGTGGATCCCTGGGAGTTGCTGTGGCTCTGATGTCGTTGCGGATGCACCCCACCGCTCCCCACTGGCAGCCGCCCACACAGTGGAGAGGCAGGAGGCCACAGCCTCGAGGCAGGCATAGAGCTGGGTGTGGTCGGATGTGTACTGCCTGCTCTGGCTCCACCTTGCCTCCAGGTGCTGATTAGGAAGGTTGCTGCAGTGTGGGGACTCCGCTTCAGTGGCTGTTGCAACCTCTCATCCTCACACTGGATTGGACAACAGCTCCCAACCACCATTGCCTCTTTTCCTGGCTGCGCCCTCTCCTCTCCAGACCTGGACCAGCTCTTGGAACTCCACTCTCCCCTGGCCGAGTCGGGAGGCTTCCATGAGCGTGGGTCTCCGAAGCTGAAGCTGCGATTGCTGGAATGAGGGCTTGGGCCAAGAGTGTGTTTGAAGCAGTGGTTTCCTCTTTCTCCGTCTCTTCCCCCTCCGACTGTGCCGCGGCGGCCCTCCGATCCTTTCCTCCAGGAGAGGTTTTGCTTGGTCTTTCCTAGGGCTTCAGTTCCCATTTCAGATCCTTCTTGGGTTCAGGGTACACACCTCTCTCCTTTCTGTCTTCATATTGCTATATTCCATTGTTTGGGTGGTAATCATCTGGGAGGTTCTCTCTCTGCTGCCTACCCGGTCGCCATCTTCCCGGAAGTCTAAACATAAACATTTTTCACCATGAAAATTAATCTAATCATTCTTACTAGCTCCTCTGAGGGGTATGAACAGAATATATTGGACATTTCCAGTAAATACACTGCAGTCCAAATGATTTGAAGTATCTCTTCAGATAACAAGCACTATCGATGCTTTAGGGTTTTAGGTTGGATTCCTACTCAATGCTGTTCCACACTCCACACAATTGTGTCTGGGAAACTGGAGGGTTTCTATCAGTTCGGTGGCCTCCTGATGTCCATTGCTGAAACATGCAGCTGCATAGCTCGAGATGTACTGTCTTGTGGTTCCAGTTTCCAAAGTCCATGATTCCCCCCTTCTGCAGCCCTTACTCATGCTATGAGTCTTGACATTTGTCTGTGTCCCTAAAGCTAAGGGTATGTCATTCAGCTACAGAGCCTCTTTGTTCTAAGGATAAGGTTTTATCTCCTCCAGCAAATATGTAGCCAAGCACTCACTTCTCAGTACCTTTGAGGGCATTCAGTGGATTCTGGGATCTCATCCATTCGGTATAGAAGCTGAAAGAGGACTGGGAAGGTCAAGCTCTGGCCCACTGCTCCGTAAGTAGTGGGCAGCTCTGTAGCTCGTGGGCACCACCTGTGAGATGATCTCTCCCACACTTTCAAGGAGAAGGTGGTCAGTGCCCTCTGCCCTTCATTTCTACTCTCCCCCTTCCTGTTTCCCTGACTTCTGCAGGAGGCTCAGGACCCTGTCCTGCCATGGATTGTCTGTTTTACCTTTCTTGTCCTTTCACAAGCCATGAGAATCAGACGAGTTGGGTGCTCTCTTTTTCATCTTTCTTAACAATCCTCCTACATGAGATTCTCTTCATTCTACTGGTCCTGCTTGGCTTTCTTACTGCTTGGCAGCTTTGGCAGCTGATGAGATGGAGTGAGGGAGAAATCAACCTCCTGATAAGGGAGGCATAAGGTGAGAAGATATGTATGAAAATGAAGTGGATTCTCTTTACCAAGAAACCAAAAAGAGTAAGATAGGTTAAACAACTGTTTGCCAAAAATACACTAGGTCTATGGCCAGATAGATGCAGCACTCACACAGACACATAGACACACAGACACACACACACACACACACACACACACACACACACACTCAAAGACTCATTAGATCATGGTGTCTGCTTTATTTGCATCTCTGGTATAGCTGTGATTCATGTTAACTGAAAGTCCTGCTTACAGAAGGTTCAATCAAAAGAACCAAAGGTGAAGCTTTGAAACGTGCACTGACTGCTGAATACGTCAGTTCCAGCTCAAGTTTCTGCCAGTGGGTTCTTAAGATTACTTGGCGCCTGTAAGTGAAATAATGACCTCAATCTCTTCACTGAAGAAGGACAACAGGTTCCGAAAGGTGTTCTGAGAATCCCTTACAGACATACTGCTCTGTGGTTCTATAAAAGCTGAATCTGGGAGAAAAAGGAGAAGGAAGAAATAATCTTTCAACACTTATGTTGTCTGCTCCAACAAGGTTTTACTTTCTCTTCTTAAACAAATTTCATTGTTTTTCCTCTAACCGAGAATTTTAAATGCTTTCCTGGCTTTTGCTTTTCCTTGTCTGGTCACATTAGGCAAGTTGCTTAACCCTCGTGTACAAAGCAATAACGCTAGTATTACGTCCTCCAAAGGGCTGCTGTGAGGGTTTGACAAGGACTAGAAATGCCTTCAAATTCCGCAGGGGTTACAGGCCCCTCTGGGTAGCTGCTTGGGGCAGGGCTTCTTGACAGGCCCTCAGAGCAGACCATGCAGGAATGGTCCACTTCACTGTCCGCAGGGGGTATCTTAGAGAATCTTCCTGCATCAGGAGAAGGTTTGTGTGTGTTGATCAGTGTCTTGAGAAGTGTACGTGCTGAGTGGGTTGAACCAGGGCACCGAGGCTGAAATCCAACTTGGGGCTCTCATCAGTTCTTGAACCTTGGGCTAGTCCCCTGGGTCCTCTGAGCCTGTTTCCTGCTAAGTGTAAATAGAAAACCTGCTCTTCCCAGGGGGATCTTTGGACTTGAATAGATCATTTTCAGAAGACAAAATTTAAATGGTGAATAAATGTGTGAAAGATAACCAACTGCTTTATTAAGTAGAAAAATGTTTTAATTTGTTTCTGAGACAGGGTCTTGCTTTGTAGTGCAGGTTAGCCTTGAACCCACTGTGTAGCCCAGGCTGGCCTCAAACTCACTGCTATCCTCCTGCCTCAGCCTCCCAAATGCTAGGATTATAGGTGTGCACCAGCATGCCCATCCTTAAGTAGAAATATGTACGTTTAAATTCTGCCTCAGATTAGCAGAATTTAAAACACAGTGATGTTGAATATTGGCCACAAATGGGAAGCAGCTGCTAACAATCACTGCTGGGGTGGTATATCACTGATATTCCCGTAGAGAAAAACGTGTTCATGTTGAGTAAATGTAAAAAGTGACAACCTAACAATTCCACCACTTCCTGGTACTCTAGAAATCTCTTTTGAATATAAACACAAGGAGACAGTTACATGGATATTTCACTGAAACTTCTCATAATAACAAAAACTTAAAACTCAAGAAATATACCAAAAAAGATAAGTATATTATTCATAGAGCTAAATACCACTAACTGTTAAAAGGAATGAACAGGATAATATATATGTGTAAGATAATGCATTTTGACATGGGCAGATTTTTTAAAAGACTAATGTTGTACCGAAACAGACTATGAATATACAAACAAATGAATCATAACAGCTGCCTCTTTGGGAGAAGAAAAGCACTGGGATTTGGAGATGACAGTGAAGAGGATTCCACTGCACTGTAATGTTTTGTTCCTTTGACGAGAAAGAGAAGCAAGTGTGAGCAAACACTACAGCTCTTAATTCTGTACTTGGCTCTTCAGACAGGTTAAAGACTATCATTACTCTTGACTCATACTTGTGATCTCTGTTACTTCAAACAGATTTGTTTAATTAAAGAAAGTGAATCTTGCATTTCCTTAACTAATCTTTACAGCAACTTTTACAAGCAACTTAAATTCAGTTTGGAAGGCATCATAAGGTCAAATTTTTCAGAAAAGAGATACAGGAAAAAGGGGTAAGAAAAGGTTGACACTCTGGTGGTGTCACAGGAGGTCAACAAAGAAGAGATTTGGGGGCTGGGGGATTTACAGAGACACAGCTCTAAGGCTATGGAATTTCAGTTTTGATATGAAGAATTCTGGGTAACTAGTATACAGGATGGTGCCTATAGTTGATAAAACTGTATCATTCACTTGAAATTTGCTGAGAGTCCATCTTAAGTGTTCCAATAGTAACCATATGTGGTGATGAATATATTAATTGATTTGATTGTTAATTATTTCACCATGCACATGCACATCAAATATCACATTGAACAACTTCAACACATATAATTTTTATTTATCTTCCTTATATGATAAAGCTGAGGAAAATAAAGATGGCTAGACAGACCTTCCCTGTCCAACTCTTGCAGAATTATGACTGCTTATTTGATTTCTTCCTGATGTCTTTTCCCCCTGCTTGCTTTTTTAAGATCCACTTAGATGTTTATTTTAAGCTGACCCCATCTGTATTAAAATACAGAAGTTGGGAGAAGTGGCTAAGAAATATCCATGCTACCACACACATCTTCAGCGTGAGATGTGCTGTCACGCACCGGCCTGTGTGAATTCAGACCTCTTATTTATCTTCTTATCACGTTTTCATTGCTTCCTGGTTTGAAAATTATTATCCGTTTGACAGTCAGAGTATCAACAGCATTTCAACAGTGTAGCCCTGAAATCTGACATTAAATGTGAGAAATACTGAGAACAAACACAAAAGGAAAGCAGTCCCTTCACAGGCCGGTCATCACCTTTATTAGGCTAAGTGTTTCTCCAAAGTGCATTTTCAGCCAAGGATGTCTGTACCCCCACTACTCTGTAAAGGAAATCAAGGAAATGGCATTTAAAAAGGAAGATATCTTGAGAAATTTCAGGTCCTTGAACTTTCTACTTTCAGTTAGTGATAAGAATGAGGGATGGGGGGTCAAACTGGAACTATAAATTGCTGTGACAACCACAATAACACAGACTTCTAGACTTCACATTACGGTAACCATACACAATAACTGCCACTGGCTGGCAATGGGTTTTGCATTAAGAATTCCTTCCCGGAGTTCCTCACTGATCCAGTCTTGCGGGGGACCATGGTTCACCTCAGCAGTTTCTCCATTATCTGTGCAAGATGCATATAAAAGATGAGTCTCGCGTGGAAAAACACCGCACTGTTTCACAATGACCACACCTGCGGTATTGATGGTTTGGATTCTATTGGCTGCATCTCTAGCACACTAGCCGTTATCATGCTCATTGCTCTGGAGAACAAATCTTTGAAGATGTGTGACAGTGTTATAGTATTACTTTAAAATTTCTAGAATTTAATTTTAAAATAAACCACTTCCCAAAGCTGGTTTTTCTATCATTAGCAACCAATTTTGGGTGTCAGACATCATAGCCAATCATGATGACCCAGAGCCATCAGTAGGAGATTAGTGAAACAGAGTAATTTAGATTTCTGCTTCCCATCTTCCTGTTGTGAGGTTCACCGAAGAGAAGTTTAAAAAACACTAGGAGGATGACCAACTTGCTCTAAACTGCATCTTGGGAAGAAAATATAACGTGCTACCATGACAAAAAGTCAGGACTTTAATACATGTTTTTATGGCAAAGAGCTAAGATGGTTTGATGAGACACGTCTGAACCTTCCTAACACACAATCAAGGAAAAAATTTTAATAATAAGTTATTAAAATGAGCTAGAATTAGTAAACAATATGAGGAAATCTTTAACCTTACAGCTAATTTTTAAAATGCAAATTAAAATAACAAGCAGACACCACTTTAATGCCTTAGAATGAACAATTTAAATAAATTAAAAGCAAATTACTCCTTGTGCTTAAGTAGATGACACAAATGATAATTTTAATAGATTATTTGAATGAGATAACTTTTGGGGTAGCAATTTGCGAAGAAGTATCTAGAGCCTCAAGAATGTTCATAACCTTACACCCTGTAATCAGTTTGCATAAAAACCTATACTCATGAAGATGTTTACCAAAATACAACTTACTGTAGTAAAAATTAGAAATTTATGAAGTAGAAGTGGGTAATAACCAAACTGGATTTAAGTGATATTTGCCTCTTATAAGATGGCTGGTTATTTAGCCATTCAAATGATATGTATAAAATAGTAGGCAATCAAATAAAAATTGCAATAAAAAATGTGAAATAGAAAAATTTGACTCTCAGTTACATATATCACATTGCAATAATGTAGGTCAAAAGAACCAAATTTTGGCATTAAAGAAAAGCAATGGAAAAAAGCTGAAAAATTTAAATCATGTAGAACTGAAAAGACAAAATGTTGCCCTGCCATTCATCAGGCTGGGATAATAGATGCATATGAGGGTCAAGGTGGCTGATAACATTTCTAAATAGACATTTCTGCCAAGGTCCTGTTACAGCTATCAAGTGTGACAATGGTGTCTTTCTCCCAGGGACCATTACTGTCTTACTAAAATATCTTGTTTTCTGAAATCATAGACTGCCAAACATTTTAAGCTTTGAAATCACAGAAATAAGAATGCTGTGCCATTCATGCTATGAGGATATCGGTCACTTTGACGCAGAAAGGCAGCCTAGATTTCCAGCCCTTGTGCACTGCTGTGAATAAGGATTCCTGGACCCAGCATTTGTCATCTGTCTTAACTCTGGGCTTTCCAAGGAAAAAGACCCATGGTCTACTCTGCAGTCCACACTTTGCCAATTCTTTCACAACCCTGCTTCACTTTGCCCTATTGAAGCCCTGCTTGTCTCAAGTCCTATTCAAGTCCATTTCTTCCCTTCTCTGTGGACACAGCCCCTGGTCCCCTGGTTCATGATCTCCATCACTGCAAAAAGTCAGTAAGGAAGATTTTCCACACTACAGCTTTGTCCTGCTAGTGCCCTTTTGCTGGCTGGGCTAGGACACATCAACATTGTGATGATGACTGTCACCATGGTATAGAGCCAGCTGTCTTTCCAAATACTTTTCAATGAAAAATGATTTCTTTCAAAATGTTATCATTTTGACTAACATTAATTATTGCATACATATACTATAACATCAACTATATAGGTGGTAAAATTATGGGGAGTTTAATTTTTCTTCTTTGAGCTTTTTCAAGTCATTCTAATAAAAATGTATTACTTTTAAAATTAGAAATGGTAAACCTGTTTGGCAAAGCAGCTGCACTAGGGTGGATCGAGTGGCCAGTGGCTCCTCATGCTCGTGGTGTCGGGCCTGTGGCATAGCGGCCACCTATGGCCATGGAGCCCCTTGGCAGTGCCAACATGTATTCAGGAGCTGGCCCCAAAACAGATCACCTATAAGGAGAAGACCATTAGAATCACAGCAGACTTCTCAACACAAACTATGCAATCAAGAAGAGCTTAGAGCAAGGTATTACAGGTTCTGAGACAAAACAGCTTCCAACCCAAACTGATGTATCCTGCAAAACTATCCTTCAAATTCAATGGAGACATAAAATATTTCCACAACAAAGAACAACTGAAGAACTTCATAAGTGCCAGATCAACCTTACAAAAAGTACTAAAAGATATTCTAGACAGAGAAAAAAGAGACCAAAAACTCAACAATAGAAAGGAACCCTCAAGCAGAGCAAGCAATTAAACAGATGGCAAAAGTAGGAAACCAACCGCAAGTAAATAGCATCACAAGGATAAGCCAACATATATCAGTTATAACCATTAATGTAAATGGCCTCAATTCACCAGTCAAAAGAAACTGACTGGCAGAGTGGATTAAGAAACAAAATGCCACAATACGCTGTATACAGGAAACACACTTTACTCAAAAGGAAATCCATAGACTGAAAGTCAAAGGATGGAAAACAATTCTCCATGCAACAGGTTCCCAGAAAAAAGCAAGGGTAGCTATTATGTTTGCAGACAACATAATCTTCAAACCAAAAACAATCAAAAGAGATAAAGGAGGTCACTATATACTGGTTAGGGGAAAACTGCAAGAGGAAGAGATAACAATCCTAAACATATATGCACCAAATATTGGAGCACCAACTACATAAGTCAAATCTAATACATGAGAAAATGTTCAACATCATTAGTCATTCAAGAAATGCAAATTAAAACAATATTGAGATTTCATCTCACCCCAGTAAGAATGGCTAGCATTAAGAAATAAACCAATAACAAATGCTGGCAAGGTTTGGAGAAATAAGAACTCTTCTCCACTGCTGATGGGAATGCAGACTGGTGAAACCACTGTGGAAATCGGTTTGGAGATTCCTTAGCAAACTAGGTCTAGAGGTCCCATTCAACCCAGCTATTCCCCTTCTGGGTATTTTCCCAGAAGATCTGAAAACATCATATCACAGTGATATATATACACCCAAGTTTATAGCAGTGCAATTTGTAATAGGTAAATCATGGAAGCAACCCAAATGTCCATCCACTGAGGGTTGGATAAAAAAATTGTGGGATTTTTATATAATGGAATATTACTCAGCAATAAAGACAAACTTGAGACTTTTATAGATAAAACTAGATACCATACTCATAAATGAAATAAATCAGATGTGCATGTTATAAGCAACACATTGTATCTTTAGTGTAAGAACCTGAAAATGTGAATATAAATAAGGAGGTAAGATAAACATTGTGAAATGAAAGGAAACTGCTCAAAAGTAAAGAGCAACTGGGATGAGGGGAAAGAGAAAAGGAAGAAAGGGATAATTATGTATATATGTATATGCAGGATAGCTCTGGTAGTTGTACTACTGACTTAGGTTGCTTTATTGTAAGGAACAGTTAATGATTAGTTGTTTGATCAATCTTGCATGTCTACATTTGTTTTTCTGAGTATACACTTCAAAGTTATCAATATGTCATACAACAACCATTGTTAATTCCCTGTCACCTTGTCTGTAATTCAGTTTTGATTGTACTATTCTTGTGATACTTTGTAAGTGGCTGTCTGTTTATTAATATGCTTTTGTTCTTTTACTTTTAAAATAAAAGAAGTAAAGAGCAACTGGGATGAGGGCAAGGAGAAAAGGAAGAAAGGGATAATTATGTATGTGTGTATATACGGGATGGCTAACACAGTTGTACTACTGACTTCTGTCACTTTATTGTAAGGAACAGTTAATGATTAGTTGTTTGATCAGTCTTGCATGTCTATATTTGTTTTCCTGAGTATATACTTTGAAGTTATCAGTATGTAATACAACAACCACTGTTAATTCCCTGATACCTTGTCTGTAACTCAGCTTTGATTGTGATACTTTGCAAGTGGCTGTCTGTTAATATGTTTTTGTTCTTTTGCTTTTAAAATAAAAAAAATTAAATATGGTTACTTTTGTTGCTGAGACAAAATACCCAACACCCAAAATGAAAGAAGGAAAGATTTATTTAGCTTACAGTTTGTGGAGGTTTCAGTCCTTACTTGGCAGGTTCTGAGGCAGAGTGGCACATGACAGAGGGCAAACATTCATGGCAGCAAACAACCAGCAAAAAGGGAGGAATGGCTGGCAAGCAACCTCTTTCTACCTCCCTTACATAGTAAAAAGGCTACCCCCACCCAGGGGGTGTGTAGCACTCACATAATCTCCATGCTCTCCTCTTCTACAGGCTCAGGATGTATACAAGTAAGCACCCTGGCTTCCTGCTGAGTGCAAACCTCTATACTCTCCAAGTTGACACAATGTATCAACCATGACAAAAAAATAATAAAATTAGAAATGGGAACAGTTATCATTTAAAACTCTATATATAAATAATTCTACTAAGTGCAAGCTATGTATCTTGAAAACTACTGCTGTAACCGAATGGTGGCATTACTCTCCATCACCTCTGCCAGACAGATCTGGCCGTCGTCTTCCTCCCTGGTTTGAGCTCCAGGAGGCCCCGGCTGGGGACATAATGGTTCCAGTTGGGAAGCGCAATTTGTTGGAGAGTCTTAACAAGAAAATGCTAGAAGCCTCAAGAATACTAACATGCCATCTACTCTTCAAGTCTTCTTCAATGTTCTAATGACTTCATTACAAAAACTCCGTTTTAGTAACTAAGACCTACGAGAGGTTGCCTTAGTGCTGTGAACTCAAACCAGAAATGAATATTTCATTTTTATTGCCATGCTCACTTATTAGTTTGGCTTTACTTGAGTTCACTTTATGATGTTATGCTGTGTTTCTGTGGCTCATTTGACACGCTCAGTTAAAATGAAATGCAATGAGGAAAAAGGGGATGCAAATTTTCAAAACTGTAATAAAAATACACACAACATAAAAATTTCCAGTATAGCTATCGTTAAATGTATAATTGAATGACATCAATTAGATTCACGACATTGTGTAATCATCACGAGTACCTATTTCCAAAAACTTTTCATCACAGAAACTGTGCCCATTAAGCAGCAACTCCTCATTTTTCCTCCTCCTGGCTGCCTAGTCTCTCCTTTATTTGCTATCTCTGAGAAATTGCTTATTCTAAATATTTTATATGACAGGAATCATACAATGCTTGTCCTTTTATGTCTGGCTTATTTCACTTAGCAGAACATTTTCTAAGCCCACCCATTGCTGTCTCTTGGATGCTAGAGGTTCACTCACAGTCCGTGTGTTAAAGGCTAGGTTCCCACGTGGTAATCCTGGGAGGTGCCGTGGACCTTGTGGGAGACCCTTCTGGCCAGGGCGCGCTCGAAGAGGACTGTGGGACCTTGGCCACCTCCTCATTCTCTTTTGTTTCCTGACCATGAGCCGAGCAGGTTGCCCCACTCCCCACCATTACCCTCCAGTGTGGCTATCAAAGCCCCAGTGCAGTGGGTCTACCTGACCTTGGACTGGAATCTCGAGCTGTGAGCCAAAATAAACATTTTCTTTTCATAATTAACTGTTTCAGGTATTTCAGTATAAAAGCCAATACATCCATGCTCTCTAACATACATTGGAATTCATTGCATTTGTGACTGAATAGTATTTCATTGCATGTGTTTACCTCATTTTGGTTGTTCATTCATCTGCTGAGGGCCACTTGGGTTGTTTCTACCTTTTTGTTATTGTGAAGAGTGCTCTTAAGAATATTGGCAAACAAGTGCCTATGTGAGTCCTGTTTTGAAATGTTTTGCCTATATACCTAGGAATATAACTGTGGTTCTTATAGTAGTTCTATGTTTAACTTTTTGAGGAACTGCCAAACCATTTTCCACAGCGACTGGACCATGTTGCATTCCAGCAGCAATATGTGAGAGTTCCCATTGCAAGACAGAGGTAAATTTGGGACTTAGCCTCTCATTTCCAAGGATTTGTTTCACTATAATATCTAAGAATAACCCAGAGTGAGGTATTTCATTCTTTAGTGTATTGTTTTTTCCCATCCTTCCACTAAGCTTCAAATGAAACAGTACCTGGGGAAAGATTAATGAGTCACTGTCTTTGGTATCTCTGCTCTTTGTATTATAACTCTAGTATTTCAATAGCTAGGATCTTTTGGCCAGATTTCAGGATGGATCTTCTTTATGCACAATTCCAGACTCTAAAAATAGGACTATAGTGAGTTCCAACAGAATAAAAACCATGTAGAAATAACTAAGATTTTATGTTCTATGTAATAGGGATATAGTTAGGCCATTCTTTTGGCTAAAACATTTTTTTTCCTATTTAAATTCCAAGACAGAATTTCTTCAGAAGACAGTTATACTTTAAGGTTAGCTAATTTTGGTTCTAAATGTGAGAGGAGACCACACCCTTTTTCCTAAAAAGCAGACAAGTCCTTCCAGATGGTAGCTCTGTATTTCAGTCCTAATTGTTCTTGTCACTCGGTACTGGAGTGTAATGCATGTTAAAATTAGTAAACTCAAATGTCATCCAATCTAACCGGCATGAAGACGTCTGAGAGGCATGTGAGCCTTACGCAAGCCCGGAAGATACTTGGTCCTTCCTTCCATTACAACTCTCTGCTCATCCTGGTGTTGGGTACTTCCAGAAGAGTTACAGGTGACACTATGTTTTGATGCACTGTCCTCCTTGGAGAATCGTCATATTTCAAACATGAGATTGCCAGGAAAAACCCTCCTCCACATTCCTGCAAGTCACCACCCGAGGGTTAGTGCTGGAAATCTGCCATTCCCCCTCCTTCTGACAGCTATTTATGTATGTTCCTCTCCAGATCCTCATGCGCTCTGGCTTCAGGTTCGGTCCAGTCAGTGGGGAACTCAGGGAGGATATCAAAGAGAAAAAAGTGAGGACAGAGATTTTTCCTCTGGCTCGATGCCTAAACACTTGTCTCAGGATGTCTGGAACTCGACGAAAAGATGGCTGTTTGGGATTCTCTTCCAGAACTTTCGCTCTCTCTTTTCTCGTGCTGTCCTCTGTCTTCGCTACCAGCGTCGGACTCCTGCACCACTCCTTGTGCTCCTCCTACTTTTTCAAGGAGGTCCTTTGTCAATAAACTCTTCCTGAAGTAGTTCGACTTGTCTGTCCATCTGTTTTCTGTTGGGGCCCTGTGTGACACAGGCAAGAGAGGGTTTTGGGGATGACTGGTGCTTTAAGTAAAACTCTCTCCCTGGTAAAACTTGCAACTTTCTATCTTGATACGTGTCAGTTCTGGTTGACACAATTTCAATAAGTGTCACAAAATTCTCCAAACAGTTTTCACTGTAATTCAAAAACAAAAATGTGACATTTAGCATCTGCAACCAGTGGGAATTGAAGGAGTGTGACGGTGAGACGCACTGACTGTCATTTCTGAGATGATAATTGGCCACTAAAGGAGACTCATTCCAGAAGGCTGGGATAAAGACCGAGCAGTGCCGGGTAGAGGCAACAGAAAACACTGGTCACTGTGAATTACAGACTGGACACTTTGCCTAAAGCCATTCAAATTCAAATTTACTTTGAAAAGCTGCGAAACTAGCAAAAAGTAATTTTTTAGATGGAAGCAGATGGTGAAACTGCAGTGAAATGATAGGCACAATTTCTACTTGTCAATTAAAAAAACCTTCACATTATATGCTACCCATGAATATGTACATTTTTATGTTTTCATGCATCCATTAAAATACATTTAATTTTAAATTTTAAAAAACTTGCTTCAAAACAGTGTGGTTTTTTAAAATCATAGCAAAAATATCTATTTTTATTTCAAACACCGCAAAAATATCTATGTTTCTCTGCATTTCAAAATTATCATTTTAATTCTCATGATCTCTTCTAAGTAGCTCTCTCCCATGCCCACCTGTTCTTATGACATCTATCTTTGTTTTATAAATGCAAGAATCTTCCTTATCACTTGAAATATCTTAATCACCTATAATTTATATTTTGAATAAAACTTACTTGAGTACAAAAACACTGCCGTGAACTGAATAAGCATGTTTACCGATGTTTTAAGTCAAGTGAGTGACTGTGTCAGAGGCAGAAAAGGGTGCCTTGGGCTACCATAGGCCAAACACCCATTCTGCATGGCTTACCCAACAGAAGCAGATCTTCTCGTGGTTCTTTGGCAGTACTGGGGATCGAACTCAGGACCCTGCACTTGCTAGGCAGGCGCTTATTCCACTGAGCTATATCCCCAGCCCTTCTCGTGGTTCTGTAGCCTAGGAGTCCACGACCGAAATGTCAGCAGAGTGAGTCCCACTGGGGGGCTTTCTCACATCTACATCTTCATGTGATCTCTCCTCTGTGCTCACAGAGCTGGTGTCTCTGTGTATCCAAATTTCATCTTCTTAGAAAGACACTGGTATGGAATTAGGGTCTCCTAATGACTTGGTTGGATTTCACCTTTGTCCAGTTGCAGCACAGTCTGAGATACTAGGAATTAGGGCTTCAATGTAAGAGTTTGCAGAGCACACAATTCAGGCTGTAACAAGCACTAGGGCTCCATTTCTTGGTCTAGGAGATAGTTCCTAAGGCATTTAATTTGTAATTATTTATTAAACTGTATACTCCTGTTTTCCATACTTTTAAGATTTTTATGTTTCACAATTCTACAACATGTAAGCAAACTGGAATATTGTGATGATCAAAAAACCCAGTTTTGAGTTCACTTGTTTGGATCCCTTGTGGAGATTAACCACTTCCATTTCTATCAGCATCAGAAATAGGGTACCTACTAGCACGAGGCCAATTCATCTTGCCAGCATTACTTCTCTTCTTCAAGAAAGTTTAGAATATGTAATTTTTGTGTATTTACTCAGAATATCTAATACATAAACAGTGCATCTGATTTTTATTTTTGACTCCTTCAGAATACTGAACCTGTGTTAACACAAACTCTGATGCCTATACAATCACTGCTGCTCCCAACCTGCACACAAGCCAGGCCAACCCCCTGAGAACAATGCTTTGAATTTGTCCTCTGGGCCAAAGTGACCTTGTGAAACTGATGGTTCCTGTCATGAAGCTCCTGTCCTGAAAGAGGACAGAATTTTCAAAAAGAACAACATAGGACAATGCAGAGGGTGAGGAGGGTTCCATTTCCTGCTCCCTGGAGGGATTTATCACCAAGTACAAAGTAGATGCTTATCACAGGATGTCCATTTCCACACTCTGCTGCTGCCATGACTGGAATATAATTGGGTTTTGTACTATCTGTTCTTAGGAAGGAAAACTGGAAATTAGGCTGTGTGTTGTTATCTGAAGGATAACAAAAGCCTTTCTTCCCCACAGGAGAACTTCCTTGGCAGCCTGGTGTAGAATAAGATTCCCATCATTCCATTTATTCCTGTTCATTCTCTAGCCAAGTCTCAGGTAGTGGGCTGCATAGATGGAACTGACGCAGTTCTTCTCCTTATGGAGCTCTCTATCTATTGGGAGAGTCTCTAACTACAGTGTAACAAAGGTAAACAACAACAGAGGGTGGTACCTGGGAGTAGAGCAATGGGAGAGGATATCCAAAACAATCCGATAGTTCAGGGAATTTTTCCCAGAAGTGATTCTTGCTTAAACACAAAGGAGGATTAATTAAGCAGGTTTCATGTCAGGTGGTAGCTGTCCCAAGAAGATGGAACCACATGATAAAGTCACAGGAGAATTAGCCATCTCGGGGTTTATGACTCTGGTTATTCACATCTTTTAAGGGCAAAAATGGAAAATATAGGTAGGGAGGTAGGAGAGAAAAAAACTTTTGTTTTATGTTAGGACTAGTGATGTTTCCCTTTAGTTAATCTGAATTAATCTGATGCCTGAACAGAGGATGGACAGGAGGGAGAAAACAGAAGGCAGAGTGACCAGTTAGGAGAGAAGACAAGAGCCTGCAATAAGGGGTAGAAGTGCGGAGAGGGAGCAGTTTTGTAAACCTGAGAAGACTTGTGCATGAGGAGATGTAAGGGTGAGGGAAGAACCAAAGAACCAAGAACCAAGTCTCCAAGTTAATTCTAAGCGGGGTGACTCTGTGAATGACAGCAACTCTGAGAATGGGCACAGCAGCCTTGGAGACACTTGTTTGGGAACTGATGAATTCTAGGTAAATCTTAATATTTGTCCCAGCTGGGGGAGGACAGGGACGTTGAATTCTCTGATTGTCATTGTTTCTGACCCTCCCCTCCCCCACCTGCTCCTAGCACAGTACTGGCCACAGTGTTCAGGGGTTTAGAATGCAGGATTAGAGAGAGACCACATGGATTTGGGTTCCAGTACTGTAAGATAATTTCTGTGTAAACTTTTGGCAAATTTCCAAATCTCAGAGCCCAGCTATAAAATGGGCAAATAATACTAGCCTCACCATATAACTGAGAGAATTAAATCCATAGACCATGAAAAACACAAGCCTAATTCATGAGACACAGTGTGCAACTCAGTAAATACTGCAGCCCTTCTTAGGCAGACTCCCAGTAAGAGCGGCTGTAATGAGGAGATGCGCTCCTATAAGTGGAAGTAGCAGGCACTGCCTAGAGTTCAGTGGTGGGAAGGTGAGTAAGGAAGAGCCTAGTCAGGAGCCCCAGCGAAGGGGTGGATCTGAGTTTGTGAGTCTCAAGAGCAGCTCACCTGTTCAACTTTTTTTTTTAATTTTATTTTTAAGACAAAAGAACCCAGAATAACACAGAAACAATACAGATAATACCAAGTTATAGAGAGGATAGTAGGGAATTGGCACTGGATGCCAAGATAACATAATGTTATCTTTGTATTTGTTATAACAAAATCAATAAAGGATATACCGAATTACAGAAGAGACAATAGGGAACCATCACTGGATACTGTATTACATAGTGTTGTCTTTGCATTTGTTAACACAAAAACAATAAAGGAAATACCAATTTACAGAGAAAATAGTAGGGGGTTACCACTGGATATTTATTACATAATGTTATCTTCATCTTTATTACTCAGTTATATAGATGATGCTCGCTCAATTAATCAATTTTCTCCACTTCACCTCCCTTGTTCTACCATCCTGTCAGTGGTCTTCCCACTGGTAATAACTGCACTTTTGGTTTATTTACTCCCTCATGCTCTTACTTTGGGCAGAGACTTGGCTGTTTCTAGATATGCTGCATATTACATGGGTGTAACAAATTACTATGGCAGGAAGTGGAGAAGCAGCCTTTGGCAAGCCCTCACAGCCGTGGAGTGTCCAGTCGCGTAGGCAGGGTTACACAGTGAACCACGAGACTCTGTCAGCGAGTCCTCATCTATAGGCTCAGGCAAGTCTTCGGGGCCTTCCTTGGGGCCAGGCAAAGCAGCTGGCACACCCCAGTGGCTGGGCAGAGTTCTGGGGGTGTGGGGTGGAGAACCTGGCATGCCCCGGGGGCCAAGTGGAGCTCTGGGGGTGGGGTGGAGTGCCTGGCATACCCCGGGGGCCAGGCAGAGTGCCTGGCACACTCCAGGGGCCTGGTGAAGTGCCTGGCACACCCAGGGGGCCGAGTGGTGCTCCTGGCATGCCCCAGGAGCTGGGCAGAGCACCTGGCACACCCCAGGGGTCGAGTGGGGCTCTGGGGCAGGGCAGAGCACCTGGCACACCCCAGAGGCCAGGTGGGGCTCTGGGGGTGGGGCAGAGTGCCTGGCATGCCCCAGGGACTGAGTGGAGCTCCAGGGTCAGGGTGGAGCATCTGGCACACCCCAGGGACCCGGCAAAGTGCCTGGCACACCCTGGGTGTGGGATGGAGCTCCTGGCATGTCCCAGGGGCTGGGTGGAATGCCTGGCATGCCCCCAGGGGCCAAGTGGAGCTCTGGCGGCAGGGCAGGGTGCCTGGCACACCCCATAGGCTGAGTGGGACTCTCGGGGCAGGGTGGAGCACCTGGCACACTCCAGGGGCTGGGTGGAGTGCCTGGCATGCCCTGGGGGCCAAGTGGAGCTCCAGGATCAGGGTGGAGTGCCTGGTACACCCTGGGGGCCGAGTGGGGCTCTGGGGTTGGGGTGGAGTGCCTGGCACACCCCAGAGGCCAAGTGGGGCTCTGGGGGCAGGGTGGAGAGCTTGGCACACCCCGGGGCCTGAGGGGAACTCTAGGGGTGGGGTGGAGCACCTGGCATGCCCTGGGGGCCCAGTGGAGTTTGGGAGCAGGGCAGAGTGCCTGGCACACTGCAGGGATGGGGTGTAACGCCTGGCATGTCCTGGGTGTTGGGTGGAGGACCTGGCACACCCCAGGGGCCAGGCAGAGAGCCTGGCATGCCCTGGGGGCTGAGTGGAGCTTCAGGGGTAGGGCGGAGTGCCAGGCACACCCCAGGGGCCAGGCAAAGCACCTGACATGCCCCAGGGATGGGGTGGAGCTCCTGGCACACGCAGGGGTCAGGTGGGGCGCAGGGGGTGGGGCGGAGTGCCTGGCATGCCTTGGCAGCTGGGCGGAGCTCCAGAGCCAAGGCATAGCGCCTGACACACCCCATGGGCCAGTTGGAGCTCCAGACATTCCCTGGGGGGGAGCTCTCTCTGGCCGATCCAAGTCCTCAGGGTCACCCCCACAGACTTCAGACTCTGTCCCAACGCCACTCTGTGAGAGTCTCAGTCTTGATCCTCAGGGCTCTCATGTAACCCAGAGAGAGACCCCTCCCCCCTCAGGCCTCCGAGCTCCCCACCAAAGTACCTGGTATTCCCTCATAGGCCATTAGTGTCTTTGGAGACTAACCTCTCACAGCTAGAGAGGTGGGTCTACACCCTAGTTCCATGTCTTTGCCTCATCCCACCACTCAATCTTGTTGGGCATCTGGTGCACTTATGATGCTGGGCACAAGTGGCATGAGGTCTCCTTCACTTGTGCTCACCATGGTAGATCATGGTGTGTATTAAGTTTAGTTATTAGTTCTCAGAAAGAATTGGAGGATTTTCTCGGGTCTGCTGTGTAGAGTATGTTGTCTCTCAGGCTCCAGGACTTCTGCTTTTCATGTAGTTTGACGCTATGGGTTCACCTGTTCAACTTTGAACTCTCCTCTCTGGTCTATCCATCCTAGGTCCTGAAACCTGCAGTAAGTTTGTAAGGAAAGTGGTAAAGAGTAATTGGTAAGCATTAAGGGCAGAGAGAAGGCTTGCTTGGGACAGTTGAAGCATGAGCACAGAAGATGTATTCCAGAAGAACATTCTCTGGTGAAGTTCCACCTGTACTGGAGGACTAGGGAGCATCAAAGGATGAGAGACCCAGAGAAAAGTTTAGATCCTGTTGCCTACCAGAAATCACGTGCAGACAATGTAAAAATGATAGTGGTGCTGTTTGGGCCAATCATCCACACATAGGCTGAAGCACACACCAGAGTGCGGATACAGTTCTCTCGGGGCTGCCTGCTGCAGAGTGGATTCTGGGACCTGGGGTCTGGAGAATATATAATTTGGGGCATTGTCTTGAAGAAAATAACTACCAAAATGTAAATTCTGAAATAAATGCAAAAGTTAATGGCTAAAAGAATTTTTCTTTTAGTTTTTCTTTAGCCTTCCTCTTTTTTTTTCATATTCAGACAAATGGGATTTATAATCCTTTTGTTAAAAAGAGGAAAATATTTTATACTTTATTAGTAATTATAAAAATAAGTCAGCAAAATTTCAGGTGGATTTTGAATATGTATCAGTTTTTAAAACCAGACTCAGGAGCGTAGCCTGGTGGTCTGTGGGGTGACCTCGTGAACTTGACTGGGCCCCTGGCAGTGGCCTCGCCAGGGTGGAGCCCGGTGGTGGTGGTGGGGGACCCTGAGGACTCGACCAGGCCTCCAGATGCACTGTATCGAGGCAGACCCTGGCAGGTTGCTGGGTAACCTCACCTGCTCGACTGGACCCCTGATGGCCTTGAGGGCTTGTCAGTGGGGGCTTGACCATAGTGAACCTGGTTCCCTGCCTATCTACTGTCTTTGAGGATATGTGCTTTTCCACCTTCTGCCATAGCAGTTTACACCCATGTTTGTTACAGCATAATTTGAAGCAGCCGTGTCTCTTCCCAATGTTAGAGCCCAAGGGAGTAAATAAGCCCAAAAGTACAGTTATTGTCAGAGGGAAGATGACTGATTGGGTGGTAGAACAACAGAAATGAGGGTGGAGAGAATTGATTAATTGAAGGTGCCATCATCTGTATAGCTGAGTAACAAATGCAAATATAACATTATGTAATACAGCATCCAGTGTTAATTCCCTACTATCTTCTCTATAATTTTGTATTTCCTGTATTGTTTTTGTGTTATTCTGATTTATATGTCTCCATTCTTTTATTTGGTATTTCCTTTATTTTTTTTTGTGTTAACAAATGTGAAGATAACATTATGTAATTCAGCATCCAGTGCTAATTCCCTACTATCTTCTCTATAATTCTGTATTTCCTTTATTGTTTTTGTGTTATTCTGGTTTATACATCTCCATTTTTTTGTCTTTAAAATTAAAAAATACCCAGGTTCATATTTTTTATTAGTTCATGTTTGTAGTGGAGAGTTGGTACATGTATATGACATTTCTTAATTTTTTTACCCCCTCTCCTGCACTCTCTTCCCCTCTGCATCTCCTGGACCCTTCCATATAAAATATGAAATATATATACCATTATATATGTTGTATTACATGATGTTCTTAGAGCATGTATACAGCACTTTACAGTCCCCTCTTTTTAAATTCACCCTAAATATAATTTTTTAAAAGCTGATGGGCAGCAGCATAAGAAAACTACAAGAACCTCTTTGAAATATCTAATTAGTTGGTTTTGAGTAAGAATGCACAAATGCTATGGAGTCACACTGTGACTGAGAGCTTGCTACGTACACCTGCCTCATCCACAGGAGGGTGGAGGTGAGTGGCCAAAGTTCAGCAGGTTGTACCTCTTGGTCAGTGGCTGCCAGGAGGTGGTGTGGAAGGCAGACGTCTGGGTCAGCCACATGGAAGAACCAGGACGAGGTGAGAACTGGGAAGGGCCAACTGAGTCTTACCTCTGGTATGAGAAAGTCAACCTATATAAGAATAGATACCAAGACAGCATCTAAACAGAATAATTTACAATACTGGCACTTCTTAGTGTGCCAGCATCATTTTTTCAATGTAAGACAGTTGCAGCTTGAGAGATAGAGAGGCTTACTGCAGGGAGAGTGTCGTCATGGGGTTCTGTTTGGACAAAACTGTGGAGAGATTGTGGCGGAAAGCTGAAGAGACTGAAGGACAGAGGCAGTGGATGGCTGCTTCCATAAGAAGCCATGGGGTGGACTCATGAAATCAGGCAATAATCTCTAAAAATTGTAATAGATTGAAAGAGATTTCCCTTGGGGATAGAACTGTGGGTACATACATTTGAAAGGAGAGGGGGAAGAAACTAGGATATGGGCTCAGCAGTCAGTTCAGGAAGAAAAGCAGAAAATGTTCTGTGTCTGTTTGGTTTCTTTGGAGAAGGAGCTCACAGCGTCTCTGGGTGGAGACTGGTGTCTAGGGTGAAGTAGGTTCCCATATAGGGTGAACTCATATCCAGCACTGATTGTTGGGGCCAGGAAGATGTCATCTGAGAAGTAGGACTGGGGAGCCCTTGACAAGAGAGTAGCCATTTGAACTGAGGTTGACCTTTGGATTGTAGCTCAACAAGGGACCAAACCCAGGGAGAATAGGCGAAGAAGTCCTCAGAATGGTATGTAGCTTGTGACTGCATCTGATAGACTTTTCCTTGGGGAAAGGGTGGATGCTTAGGTTCAAGTGGGAACTGATAAGTCAAGAGGTAACCAGCCCCTCTTATGAGAAAACTGTAACTCTCAATATTTCTCTCCTTCCCTTACCTGTTCCACTTCAGTTCCCCTGGGCCACAAAAGCCAAACCCACCCTCATCCGCTTTGGCAAGACTCTGACGAACAGCTCACCTCGCTTGAAGTGTTCTGGACCAACCCACCCTGCTCGGACTGCTCTGACCCACGGACAACACCACCACCCCCACCACCCCAACCACCCCCACCACCCCCACTTGGGCTATTCTGGCCTGAAACACCGATCCTGAAAAAAAGTTTAGAAGCGCACACTTTGCTCAGCTCACGACTGCCTTGGTCTGCTAGGCAGCCTACTACCCCGCTGCACCGCTCCCCCCAGTGAAGACTTCTCTCACGTTAGAAGGTCTGGTCTGGTTCTGTGTGGGGTCTCGGTTTCTACCAGGAACCTTGTTGGATGAGAAGCTGCTTGGACTATAGGTGAAACAATGCAGGAGAGTATGCCCTAAGCCAATCCGGCCTCCAGTCCTAGAGGATAAGACCAAATTTTATGAAAAGGAGATTAAGCATTGGGGTAAAATAGAGGGATTTATGGACTTATGTGTTAGGCTGGAATTTGAAAAGGAGTTCTTCAAGGACATCATTATGTCTCTGTTAAAGTGGCTCTTTGTCTATGGAAGCCCTAGTAAAGAGCTCTCATCAAGAGCCTGGCAGTACACACTTTTGAAAGTGAAATATGTGTCTTGCTAACTTCCTGTAACTCTGAATCAAGTAAGAAGGATGGAGTAGTCACTTCCCTGTCGCTGTCACAAAATACTCAACACCCTCGACTTAAAGGAGGAGAGGGTTATTTGGGCTCAGTTTCAGGGGATTCAGTCCATGGTCAGCCGGTTCCAAAGCAGAAATATCACGATAGTAGGGCACAGCGGAGGGCAGCTGTTTACTTCATGGCCAAGAAGCAGAGCAAGAGGGGAGTAGCCCATGGCTAGAACATGTCCTTTCCAGTGACCAGCCCCTTTGCACCAGGCCCCACCTCTGAATGAGTGTAAGATTCTATGGGGGTTCAAGGTACTTTGGAGGGGGCTGTTACTCCTAGAGAGGGAGGTGTGCCCTCCAGGGAGGCTATTTTTTTGTGGAGTAGAAGCAACAAAGGTATTTTGCCTCTTCTGCTAGCCGCCCTGGTGTATGTGAGGAGGCTGGAGTGGGTCGTGAGGAAGGTGGACGGCGCTTGAGGAGTGTGCCACCGTGGCTGGCTTGGTCATTTCTTAAGAGGCTGGATTATTGATCCGGGGAAGATGGCGACCGGGTGAGCAGCAAGGGAGCGAACCTCCTTATTAAACACCACCAGCTCGAGACAGACTTGGTACTCCAATAACTGCTCCACATCTTGAATCTGATACCCAAAAATGGGAAAACAGAGGGGCAAATCGCAGTCTCAAAACTCAACCCCACCCAGAACAAGTTTTGAAGAGGAAGAAACAAGGGAATCAGGAAGCCTCATAACTTCAAGATATGAAACGATTGCATCCGAAAT